>BQNB010055462.1:0-39096 GCA_026074375.1 Tanacetum coccineum
GGGGAGATTGTTAGCCTTAATTATATTAAGTCAAACAAGAATGTTATAGGTCTTATTAAGTCAAATTAGGTCTTGTTAAGTAATAGGCTAGTTGGGTTAAATGGGATTGGATTGTAATCTAATACTGTTCGTGTTTTGGTCTCAAAGCCCAAGTTAAGCCAAGCCCGACCCATTTAGAAAGCCCATGTGCCAACTATAAGGCTAAGGGTATAAAAGGAACCCTCTCCACACATGGAGAGGGTGTTGGTCATTTGTGTGTGTGTTTTCACATGTGTAAAAGATCCACCAAACTCTTTCTCTTAATCTAATATTCTACTCTTTCTTCCTTTCTACTCTTCTTGCTTATTTTGTCCTTAAGTGCTTATTTGGTTTGCTTATTATGTTGTGTATGGATTAAATAGTGGGATAACAGATGCCAACCTACCCTAGTACCCTGTTAACCTCATGTTCAAAAAGTCCGCCTAATAAAAGAACTAACAGGATCCAAACCACCTTTAACACTACCAAAACTCAAGGATCAATGACAGACTTAAAAGGATATCTAATAAACCAACAATTAGACAGGAAACATTCATCATAACAATAGTAATTCATAACTAGGCCAGCACTAGAAGTGCTTAGCCGCTCATGGTAATAGTACAACAAGAATAAATGAAAGTAATCATAAATTGTATCATCATTAGTCTTACAGTATGCATTTTTGAACGATTAAATACAAAAATAGGTAAAGTGACTTCTCCCTTGGACTTCTGGTGGAATGCTTCAGGTCTTGGAGGCTTGGTTCACCCCTTGGTATTGTATTGTGAGTGGTGAAAAGTGAGTGATGCTGATAGTGCCGAATGAGGGCTCTATTTATAAGTATCGTATGTGTTACGGCATAACAGTTATGTATACGTTACGCCGTAACAATGCTGATGTGGTTTCCAATTCTCAAGCTTAATTTGTGTTACGGCGTAACCGTATCGCCATGGTTACGCTGTAACGCTGACTAGGATACGCAATCCTTCTTCAATGTACATGTTACGTCGTAAAGGTGATGGAGTGGTTACGCTGCAACACCTGATGCTGACTCATCTCTTCTTTAATCTTGATTACGTCGTAACTCCTATGGGGAGGTTACGTCGTAAAAACCTTGGGTGCCTTCAATATCTTGAATTCCACGTCCAAATCTCGTGTTTTTTGCTCCAATGCTCGAATTTCTCCTGAAAACTAAATATAAGTGATTAAGTATTGTTTTTAGATATTTATAACATAATTACAAGCATTTTCGTAGGGAATTTGATACTAAAAAGTATTAACTATTTGATGTTATCAAATATCCCCCCACTTCACTTCTACTTGCCCTCAAGTAGAACTGTTAGAATAATTTATAAAAAGATTTCCTAATTTAACTTAGAGAAATGAATTCATAATTTACTTATGCTAGAAACATCAAAGCCGAACACCTCACGAAAAGGGGATCAAAACTTACTCACCTCTCATTCTAGTCTAAGTGTTTCATTTTTCTGGTTGATCACTTAATTGCACTGTCATAGCATGTATTCTATCATAGGCTTGGAAAGTACACAAATCTTCACCAGCTAGAATTAAGGTCTAAACAGCTCTTAAAGGTAATAAGGGTGTAACACAAGTTTAAACTGGGTGAATCATCCTACAATCTTCACCAAAAGCGTTACACCAACAAGGGCGACAAACCATATATACACATCCATAACGATGGAATAGACATACATGATTGCATTCAATTCCCCCATTCGAGTAAAACCAAGGGTTAGGATGGAGAATGATATAGGGTATGGATCTTCTAATCCTTTACCAAAAATTGTAACATCAACAAGGGTGATAAAAAATTTCCTTGTCTTGTCACTTAGGACCTTGTTTATAAAATTTCTTTCTTATATTTGCTTAAGGGCAAGCAAAGTTTTAAGTGTGGGGAGATTTGATAACGCTCAAATTATATATGTTTTTGTATGCGTTAGCAATGATTATATATATATAAATTGGTTAATTATAAGAACTTTTGGTATAGAATCGAGTATATTTGCTATTGTAGGTTCTTGGAACGTGTCGTGGAAGAAAACGGAAGAAAACACAAAGATTTGAAGCTTAAACGAAGAAATAACTGAAGATAAAGATCTCCCGACACATGTCCACTGTTTTGACCATAACTTGAGCATACAAACTCCGTTTGACGCGATTCTGGCGGCCACGCGTCCGGGAAAGAATTTTCTACAACTTTGGTTATTGGTCCAAGAACTGAAAAGGCATCAAAACCGCCGCACAAATAAAAAAGTGCGGCGCACTTTTCACAAAATCCCAACTACGGCGCACAAATAAAAATGTGCGCCGCACTTTCAGTCTGCAGCATTAAAAACGTGAATTTGGCCCCAAAAACGTCCACATACAAGCTTTGCTTGGTCCCCAAGTAAATTTGAGCCTATAAATACCCCCAAATTCGTCCATATCTTACACACCAACACACACTATCATAGAAATCATTGGAGAGGAGGAAGGATTAGTGAGGATCTTAGGATCCGATGATCCAAACACCCCTTTAATCCATGGCGAACCACCATATCACCACCACCACCATATCCAAGAATTATTACTCTACCACCATGATTTTCAGACCTCCATTCATCACTATTACATAACCTAAACTCATTACTCAAAGGATTCAAACCAAATCCTTCCGAGTCACTACCATAAACCTCGTTGCCAAACACTCCATTTGGTGGCACGTTGCGGATTCCCTGAAGATAAGTGATATATCCTCAGGTTGATTCAGTAGCATAGGTTGTTGGTTGATCATGGATACTTGGGTTGTTGGATTAGAGATTGTTTTGGTTGGAATATTGGTTTTGCTACTTTATAGTCGAATTACTCACATAAACGGATTTGGTACATTTCTTTACTAATAATATTGATATGCTGTTGAGTTTATTTATGTTTGTTATGTTGGTTATTGGTTTGGTCATGATATGATTGTGTATTGTTACTTGGACGATATGTGCATAACTTGCGAATATGAATGCTTATGAATTCGATATTGTTTTACTTGGATCATTATTTATCTTTTGATTTGTCGTTGCAATAGATATAGGTCGAAAGACTCTATTGTCTTGATGAATTTCGCGTTGTCTGTCTATAGCAATTTGGTGCTAATCTTGTGAGAATTGATTAGTAAATCTATAAATAACCTAAGTAGAATAATGTTTAAGACCCTTCCTTATGTTGACCGACCAGGTTGGGAGGAATTCATATGTATGCATATTTGATATAAACCATTCTTAATGCGCTCGTGATGATGTAGTATATAGGCCGAAAGGATTCTATATTATCATTGATAGATATGTTTGTTATGGTAATTACCCGTTATTCATGACTTGCATGATTTGTTTATATAAAGTTTGCAAATATATCTTTTATGCTCGGTATCTTGCTTGCTTTATACACACGTTTTGGCTATTTGATCTGTGACAATCAATTAGCTTTGTTACTTGATAAACAATCTGTGAATTGCTACAAATCCCGTGGAATGACCTGGACTTACCCAATACTATATTACACTCGAATAGCGTATACTTGCCCGAATGTTGTGTTTTTGGTCAAAATCGGTATTTCTAGTTATTATAAATTTAAAGCTTGTAAAAACACCACATTAAGTTTTTGGCGTCGTTGCCGGGGATTTGTTTAGTTGTTTACAGTTTGTTTGCTAGTCTTGTGCATCTTACATGTGTTTCATGTTCTAAATCCCTTGAAATCTAATTGATAAACTCGTCGTACCATTTTCTGGCAAACGGAAACCAAAAAAATTATTTTTTTCCAGGAAGTGCGCCGCACATTCATGTTGTGCGCCGATTTTCCTGAAAACCCAGAAAGTGCGCCGGACTTACACCAAGTGCGCCGCACTTTCTACAAAAATTTTCACAAAAAGAATCGTATTTAAAAACTCAAACCCAAACAAACCACCAAATCTCTAGTCCCAAGTATGTAATCATTTGAAATTCCATTTTATATGATTATACGCCTTGTAATTTTATTAATATTTAGTTGTCATTCGAAAAAAAAATCAAAAAGATTTTTATTTCTAAATTGTTTCCGCTTTGTTTTTGCTTATTTTAATTATTGACATGTTCTTGTTCATATAATAAAACATGTGTTTTTTTAATCTCTTAGTTTGTTTGATATTTCTCTTGAATTGCATCTGTATAAAAAAGATGAAATTTTAGAAAATTTGCAGTAAGTACGCCGCACTTCTTTCGAAGTGCGCCGCACTTTGCACCTGCATACAAAAAAAAACATTTTGTATAAAAATAAACTGATGCGTTTTCTTTTTAGGTTATGTGAATACTTGTTAAATGTTTTTATTTGTTTATGCATCTTAGTTTTCTTGTTTATGTGTGTTTGTTTGCATTATTATGTAAAAATGTTAAAAACTATAAAAATCTAAAAGGAGTTTCATATATTTTTTTTAGTTTTATTGTCTGTGTGTTTGTTTGTCAGTATTTGTTTATATATGTGTTATGTAAAATAATAAAGTGTGAGAGAAAAAAATATTAAAAAAACATGTTTTCTGTCATAATAAAACCGCCGCACATGTGTTTGTGTGTGGCGCACTTTTTAAATTTTTTACCACACCAGTATTTTTGAATATTTAAATTATAAAAAATTAGGGTATAAGTACGCCGCACTTTCTTTCAAGTGCGACACACTTTTGTTCTGAAGAAAAATTTTAAAAATAAAAATTAAAGAAATATAAAAAATTAAAAAAAAATAATAGTAGTAATTTTGTAAATTATTGTTTTAAACCTTAAATAATAATATGCGTTTGGTATATGTGTTTGTCTTAAAACCAAAATAAATAAAAAAATACAAAAAGATTTTATTTCCGCCAATTATTATTTATTTTTTATTTATATATGTGTTTTGAGTGTTTGCATATTAGTAATTATATTTTCCTTTCTATGTTATTTTTCATTTCGTAATGTTTTGTTTATGCTTGTTTTAGTAAATGTATATAAATAAAAAATTTAAAAATTAAACAAAAAAGATGTTTTAAACTTTGTGGGTATGTTCGCTGGAAACCCTCACGGGACTATAACTCGTCCACTCGGGCCACCGAGGGGTTTAAAGGCTTGTTGCATACGCTAAATGCAACAGTGGTGCCTACGAAATTGCGCTTTTGTATTTTACGGTTTTTGTAGTTTAGTTTATTTTGCAGATTAAATAAATAAGTGGAGCTTGGATCGGTGGTACTGTTATCACTTGGGGGCCGATATATTTGGATTATAATATTACATGTGGAAGAATACACATGACGACGTTCTGTTTCGCGTCGTATCTTTCAGAATTCAGCCGAGAACTTATGAGCCCCGGGGAGTTTCGTTTCTCTTATATTTATTTCTCCCATTATCCTACCTTTAAGTTATTTTCTAAATACGCATAATGCTTAACTTAAGTGTGGAGGGAAAATGAATTGAAAAATCAGACTCATTATTAATTTGTAACTTTTGTTCGCCTTCGGTAATCTAAAAATCTATTCTTGTTTTTAAATTGTTTGCCACTTAGGTTAATATATTAGAATAAAATATAGTAAATAAATAAAGTTTTGAAATCAGAGATGTGTCCCGATTGATAAAGCAGATCCGACTCGGGATCGATGACATTACTTGCGCATTTATAACCATTCCAGTAAATATGTGAGGATTTTGAGCCTGTATATATAGCATATGTATTTTATGCTTGATTCGATTGATTATGAGTGTGCCGGTGATTTATTGATTCTAGAACTTGTGCTTGAAATCATTACGAGATCGCAGTGAGATCATGTTCGCGTGATATAGGTATTTTTATGTGATAAAGAGGCAACTTAGGATTTAACCCAAATAGCCATTCCATTTAATTATTTATTCTTTTTAGCTGGTTACACTGATTAGCTAACCACCCAAATAAAACCCTTATGTTAGCACTCATCTTTAGTGCTAGATACCCCTAGTTTAACCCCTTGAGCCATTCTATTCATTTTTCTCATCCACTTAAAAAAAATACAAAAATAAATATAACCTTTAGCCTAGCCTTACCCCTCGTCGAAAGTCCCTATGGTTGGTTGCTAGTTGCTTGGTATGATTGGTTGATTTTTGCTCATAGTTTGCTCGCGCGTTGTTATGAGGGTTGTACCATTCTAACGAAGATGAAGAGTGCACGCTTTGTGTTTCGTATTTTTGTGGTGTACACTTATACTAAGTGTGGAGGAATTGTCAGTTATGAGAAAAAATGAGAAAAAGAAAAGTGATGAATAAGAGCTGGATTGTTGTTGGAATTTGCGACGTATTGTTATATGTGCCGGATATATTGATGAGAGGTTGAGTTGTTCGATGCCTCACAGGTTTATGGATTGTCGTAACTAGCAAGGTCCCTACTCCAAGAAACCCCTAATACGCTGTATTCAATACTTGGATACGCCGTATTCAACCGACTTCCAGACCTTATAAATAGAAAACTCAAAAATAAGTTTTCAGGGTGCTAAATCATATTCTTGATACCTAAACCACAAAAGTCGATTTTTAAAGGAGAAAAAAAGTAGAAAAGGTTGAGTAAAGCTGTCAATTCCATAGGAGACAACGTATAATTCCATATACTTTAGTAAGCATTCAGTGTTTGGTATCATTTGTTAACTCGGTTAGTTTACATTGGCTAAATAATTACTCTTGTATTTATTATGACGTTTGAAGGCTAATACCTTCGGGTATTAGCCATTATTATGAAAATTTGAATGTTTGGTATTTGTTTATCTTGATTTCTTTATTCATCGTTGCGTGCTTGTTTATGTTTATGAATTTATACTTGTTTACGCGCTTTTGTATGCGACGTATCATTCAACTGGATCAAGTAAAGTGGACCAAGCAGATCAAGAGTCCAGGATAGCCTCCATATAGTATTTATACATCTAGAACAAATATGTTAAACAAACTATTGTCCTTCTTAGCTCTGTGTCTAGGATTACGCTTCGAGCTTAATAGTTAATTGGATATTGTTCAATGGTTTATTGATCGTTTTGATAGCAGGTGACATAGATTAATTCAACAAGTAACGTTCTGATTCCATTGGATGTTGGATATGTGGACACTAGAGTATAAATTACATAAGCGTAAGTGGGGTAAAGTCTTATGAAGCTAAGGGTTTAACAAGATCATGTTGCTTTAATCCTTAAGATAGATTATAATCAGCAATCAGATACTTTATGGGATGAGTGTTAAATTGATGACAGAATTAATGTGTCTAAAGTATTAGGATGGAAGTAACGCCTAAGTCTTAGAATGATGTCCACTTGGAGAAGAGATCATTGCACTAATAAACCAAACATTTCTAATGGGATTAATAATGATTAATACAGTTTTCTTATATAAGGTTCAACCGCTCTTTCATTTTCTATTAATTAGCTTGCGTGGGTTAAAGTTCTTTGAATTGATTTTAGTCACCAAACAAACTGTGCCAGTCTCTCAGACTAAAACCCCTCCTTTTTCCTGTTAGAATTAGGAATTAGGACTAACATAGGTTTAGAATAGAGTAGAATTAACATATATTAGATAACTAAGATATTAATTAAATTGATAAATTTAACCACGCTTTAAGTGTTCGACACCTTACTTACCACGAAACTACTACTGACCGGGTACACTGCCCGTTAACATGTTGTTTTTGGTTTAGTCGGCAAAATATAAATTTAAAACTTTAATAAGTAAATCATACATACAACGACAGCACATCAAGTTTTTGGCACCATTGCCGGGGAGTGAAAATTAATCTTGATTTTTATTTGATATTTTGGTTTTTAACAATAGATTAGATGTAACCTTTAGAATTAGTGTAATTTAGATTAGTGTATATTCTTGTATATTCTATAAATTATTTGTATATTTAATTATTTGCTTTTATATATTTAATTGTTTGCGTATTTAATTGTTTTCTCAATACACTGTTCTGGTCGTTAGTTGAATACAGCGTATCCAATTCCATCGGATACGGCGTATCCAGTTTTCTGTCCAATATAGCGTATTCATTCCAACTGATTAATACATCGTATTTACTTCCATTGGATATGGCGTGTCGATCATCTAGAACAGAATCTGATCCTAAGTTTTCCTAATTGATTTTCATGCTAAATTTTTCTATCTTTCTTCAGAACAAATCCTACTAATTATTTATCCCTGGTTACAGGTAGTGCATGACAAGGAGTTCTGCGAATGAACTATTTACACCTTACAAAGAACCTAAACGAGAATTTCAATCATCAAGGAGACACTTGAAAACTTTAAGTCTTGATGAATTGAGATCACCTGATTTCAATCTACTTTATGACCAAGAATACTCTAAGGAAGAAGAAGAAGTGGAAGCAATGGCAGAAACCATGGAGCAATACATGAGCAAAACCCAAATTAACTATGGATCGGGAGTTGTTAGGCGTAAAATCGATAACAAAGATCAATTTGAACTGAAGGGCCAATTTCTTAAGGAGCTTTGAGAGAACACATTTAGCAGTTCGGATAATGAAGATGCTAATGAACACAATGAAAAAGTTCTCGAAATAGTTGACTTATTCCATATTCCTAACATCAATGAGAATCAACTAATGCTCAAAGTCTTCCCTATATCTTTAATTAGAGTCGTGAGTCGTTGGCTAAGAAATGAACCAACCAGTTCAATCACAATTTGAGGAGATCTTAAACTAAGTTTTTGAACAAATACTGCCCACATGGTCGAACAACAAAGAAAATAGAGGAAATCAACAACTTTCAGCAAGAGCCGGATAAAACCCTTTATCAAGCATGGGAGCGCTTTAAATAACTCTTGATAAAGTGTCCTCAACACTATTTGACTAAGATACAGGAGGTGATTTTGTTCTAAAATGGGTTGGATGTTCCAACACAACAGATTCTTGACTAAAGAGGTGCCATCCCTACTAAGACTGCTGAAGATGCTAAAAAGGCCATCCAAGAAATGGTAGAATACTCTCAAAAATGGCACAATGGAACATCTAGAGGAAGAAGTACTGAGACTTCTAACGGAATAGCTGCTATACAAGCACAACTAAATAATCTAGGAAGAGAAATCAAGAAGGTGAATGAAAAAGTTTATGTTGCTCAAGTTGGATGTGAACAATGCAAAGGACCCCATTACACCAAAGATTGCCCACTAAAAGAAGAAGGGAAAACCCTTGAAGAAGCTTACTATATGCAATATGGTGGACCTTTTCAAGGAGTAGGTTTTAAGGGAAAAAGGCTTTTAACCCCCACCCCAACTCTAGGATTCTATCAAAGGAACAACGTAAATCCTTCGTACCAAGAATGGAGGCAATCTATGGAAGATACCTTGAGCAAATTCATGAATGAATCGGCATAAAGACATGAGGAAAACTCTAACTTGATCAAAGAGATCCAAGCTTCGACAGATGCTGCCATAAAAAAACCAACCTAAGCAAACTGCTGCTTAGAAACATCTAAGTAAACCACTGCCTAGAACACATAACACAAACATAATTTCTTATCAATTGGGACAAAACAAAAAAACATAATCATGGCATTAGATTACACAGATTCTACTAAGCTATTCATCTTTACCAACCTATGCTTCACATTTCATTAAGATTTAGCTTTTTTATTAAACAGTTCTATGCAATGAAACCATTTAAAGAACTAATGGGCTTGCAGTCATGTTTTTTAGTTTAACAATTATGACTTCTAAGCTTAAACACTCATACCAAAAAATTGCAACAAAAACCAAACAATCGTTGACTTTCAAATGTAAGCATCATTTAAAAATTCATCATTCATGCATATAAGTGATTAGGGGATCTCAAAATATCATCACTAAATACTACATCTTCATACCTTAATGGAAGCAAATCCTTGTAAAGAAATCATAACATATTACACTTAATCGGTAATCTGATAAAAAACAATGAAAAATCAATTTTGTACACAAATGGTTAGAGTTAAACCAAGAGTTATGATCGAGTGTAATAATCCTAAAGCACATATCTAACAATCAATCATCCTTTCATAACAAAATTTTTTAAAACAAAAACTAGGTTGGTTTTCTCGTGATTCTACTCATTTTAATGTGTTTTTGAAATGATTCCTTTTTCCTCAGTCACATACTTAATTGGTATAGAGTTATTTATAGTGTTATCCTTAGTTTAAGAAAGTCACAAGAAATTGATGTGTTCTTAAACACACATCATTTTTAACCCGTAAAACACTATTAATTAGACTAAAAACATAAAATATGCTTAATATTATTGCAAATATGTTTGGTTTGTGTTTTTATGTCTTGTAGATACACAAGATTGAAAACGAAGCAAAAACGGGGATTTTTAGTTAAGATTTAAAGACATTTACATGTTTTTCAAGATCAAGACGGAGTCATTAATATTCTCCAAGAATGCCATTGGAAACAGCATGAGATTATGAGTCCGACGGTGCTTCCTCTTAATTAGGTCGGCCGACGCCATTTATAATAGGTCAGACCGACCCATACTCATTTAAGTCCAAATGTAACAACAAGCCCAGCCCAACTCCACTATTATAAGCAGCAGCCCAGGGGGGCATTATATTGAAGCGGCCAATATGAAAATTTTATAGCTAGTATGTGTTATTTAAATACCATTTACTATAAAATGAGCTGAATTTAACCAAATCGAACATTAAATGCCATATATATGCTTGTTTTGTGACTTATGCTGTGCAGGTACCGGATATTCACAAAAAGACAAAAATCAAGCCAAAACGGACAAAATCGAGCACGGGAATGGAAAGAGCGTGAAAAGTCAAAAAGTCAAACTCAAAGTCAACCAAAAAGTCAACCAACTGAAGGGTCTAAGTCAAAGACAATAGCAAAAACCAAAGATTCTCCTACGCTAAAATGGGCCAACCATACATATTTATGGGCTGGTCAGCCAATTAAGCTTGTAGATTAACTTTTATGTTTGAAAAGGTTACATGTCTAAATCCCTCCCCCCCCCCCCTTAGCCCTAAACTCTATTAAATTAAACTGCCCAAACTTAACGTATACCATTAAACCATTTAACTCGTTACACCGTTAGTCCTTGTATTTTTACACCGTTAGTCCTTAGGGACTAACGTGGTTAGTCCTTTGGGACTAACGTGGGTTGTCCCTAACACCCAACACAGTAACCTGTTACATGTTATATTCAAAACCAAATTCGTTCCTAGACTAAAAATCTATTATTGTCCCTTTTCTCTGTCACCCTGCCACCCATGGAAAAAAGTCTCTCTCCCATTACCCCATTCACAATACGAAAAATCTACCTTTGGCAATTCCTAATCACCCTATTCGTCCATTTAGGATTGAAGCGATAATTAAAGATTGAGATCAAAGAAACTCCGGAGAGCACACAGATAGATGGCTTAGATTATACTTTTGAGCTTCTCTCACAACTAAACACTCTTTAAATGTTCATAAAGAAACACAAGTCCAAGAACACCAAGGCTTTGAAGTTTATCTATATATAGGACCCTTTGTAAGCCTTTGAGGCAAGTAGTTTTTAAGTAGTTTTCTAGTTTAGTTGAGTAGTATAACTTTTATTTTTAAATCTTGTACCTCTTTTTAAATTAATAAAAGTCTGATTTTTCTTAAAATTGACTTTTAATTTTTTTTCAAGTTACTGTGTTCTTTAAATCTTTCATAAGCTCTGAATTATTCTTGTTAATCTACATATAAGCCTTGATTTGGAAGCTGGTTTGGAAATTGGTTCATGTTTCATGGTTCATTGGTTTTAGGCCTTTAGGTTCAAGACAGCTTATTATTGGGGTTAAAAAGCAATCAAGGATGGCTTGTGGTGTTTTTAGAGCTTATGGTAAGCATGTAGGTTAGTTTAGGTGTGAATTTGGGTGCTAATTCTCACAAAAGCTTGGAATTTTGTAAGTCCTATCTCAAACCTTTTCTTTAAAATCTGCTTAGTTAGCTTATAGCTTATTCTGGATTATTGTTGCTTAAATTCTGTTTGTATTTGCTTATTTGATGCTTATGAATGATGTTTAGTTTTAAAATTTTAATTATTGTTGTTGGGAATTATATTTTGAGTTGATAAGACAAAACACGAATGAAACAAGATGGAAACATGAAGGACCAAAGTTGTAGTCAAAGAATACTACAAAAGATAAGAATTGAAAGATTTGGTCAAAGATAATGATTGAATAATTGGTCAAAGATAATGATTTGGTCAAAGATAATAATTTGGTCAAAGAATACTAATTGATTGGTCAAAGATAATAGTGGTCAAAGGGGGGGAGGGGGTGGGGGGGGTTGGGGGGGTGAGGGGGGGGGGTGGGGGGGAGGGGGGTGGGGGGGGCGGGAAGTGAGGGGGAAGGCGAAGGGGGTGGGGAATTTGTGGGGGGAGGGGGAGGTGAGGGGAGTGGGGTGGTGAGGGTGGGGGGGGGGGGGGGAAGGGGGGGGGGGGGGAGGGGGGGGGGTTGTGGGGGGGGAAGGGGGAGGGGGGGGGGGGGGGGGGGGGGGGGATAGAGTGGGGAAGGGGGGGGGGGGGGAGGGTGGGTAGGAAGTGAGAGGGGAGAGGGGGGGGGGAGAGGTGGGGGTGGAGGGGGGGTGATGGGGTGGAGGTGGAGGAAGGGGGGGAAGGGGGGGGGGAAGGGGGGGGGGGGGGGCTGGGTCGGGGGGGGGGGGGGTGGGAGGGAAGGGAGAAGGGGGGGGAGGGGAGGGGTGGGGGGTGGTGGAAGGGGGGTGGGAGGGGGGGGGGGAGGGGGGTGGGGCGGGGGGGGTGGGGGGGGGGAGGGGGGGGGGGTATGGGAGATAGGGGGAGGGTTGGAGGGGGGAGGGGGAAGAGGGGGGGGGGTGGGGGGAGTGGGGAAAGGGGGCGAGGGGAGGAGAGTGGGGGGGGGGGGGGGGGTATGGGGGGGCGGGATGGGGTGGGGGGGTGGGGAGAGGGGGGGGGGGGGTGGGGGGGGGAGGAGGGGGGAGAATTAGGGAGGTGAATTAAAAGAAGAAACTATGACAAAAGGGGGGGCGGGGGGAGGGGGGGGGGGGGGGAGGGGTTGGGGTGGGGGGGGGGGGAGGGGAGGGGGTGGGGGGGGCGAGTGAATGGTGGGCGGTGGGGGGGGGATGGTGAGAGGGGGGGGGGGGGGGAGGCGGGGTGGGGGGTGGGGGGGGGGTGAGTGGGGGGGGGGGGGAGGGGGGGAGGGGGGGGGGTAGGGGGGGGAATTAAGCGGGGGTGGGGGTGGTGGGAGAGGGAGGGGGGGAAGGGGAGGGGGAGGAGGAAGGTGGGGTGTGGGGCAGGGAACCGGGGGGTGGGGGTGGGGGGGGAGGGGGGGAGAAGATGGGGTGGGGGGGGGGAGGGGGGGTGGCGGGGGGGAGGGGGGGGAAGGGGGTGGGGGGGGGTGGGGGGAGAGGGGGGGTCGGAAGGTGTGGGTGGGGGGGGGGAGTGGGTGGGGGGGGGGCGTGGTGGGGGGGTGGGGGGGGGGGGGGGGGGGTGGGGGGGGGGGAGGATGGAGGGGGGGGTGGGAGGGGAGGTGGGTGAGGAGGGGGGGGGGAGAGGGGGGGGGGGGGAGAGGGGAGGAAGAGAATGGGAGGGGGGGTGGGGAGGGGGGGTGGGGACATGGCGGGGGGGGGGGGGGGGAGGGGGGGGGGGGGGCTGGGGGGGGGGGGGGAAAGGGGGGGGGTGAAGGGGGGGAGGGGGAGGAGGGGTGGGGGGGAAGTGGGGAGGGGAGGGGGGGGGTGGGTGGAAGGGCTGGGGGGGGGGGGTGCGGAGTGAGGGGGGAGGGGGGGGGGGGGAGGGGGGGGGGGGGGTGGGGGACGTGGGGGGTGGGGGGAGGGGGAAGCGGGGGGGGGGGGGTGGGGGGAGGGGGGCGGGGGGAGGGGGGGTGTGGGAGGGGGGTGATGGGAAGCGGGGGAGGGGGAGAGGGGGGAAAGGGGGGGGGGGGCTGGGGGGGAGGGGGAGGGGGGGAGAGACGGGGGGGGGGAGGAAGGGGGTAATGAAGTGGGGACGAGGGAATGAGGGTGTGTGGAGGGGGGGGGGAGGGAGGGGTGGGGGGGGGGGGGTGGGGGGGGGGGTGGGGGGGTTGCTGGGGGGGTGGGGGGGGGGGAGTGGAGGTGGGGGGGATGGGTGGGGGGTGGAGGGGGGGGTGGGGGGGGGAGGGGCGGGGAAGGTGGGGGGGTGGGGGGGGTGTGGGGGGAGAAGGAAGGTGGGGGGGGGGGGGGGGGGGGAGGGTGGGGGGGGGGGTGGTAGGGGGGGCGGGGGTGGAGGGTGGGGTGGTGGGGGGGAGGGGGGGGTGGGGGAGGGGTGGGGGTCGAGGTGGGGGGGGGGGGGGGGGGGGGAGGGGGGTGAGGGGGGAGGGGGGAGGGAGTGCGAGAGGGGGGGGGGGGGGGGGGGGGGAAGGGGGGTGGGAGGGGGGGGGGGGGGGGTGGGGTGGGGGGGGCAGGGGGGGGGAGTGGAGTGGGGGGGGGGGTGGGGGGGGAAATGAGGAAGGGGAGGGTGGGGGGGGTGTGGGTGGGGGGGCGTAGGAAGGGGGGGGGTGGAGGATGGGGGGGGGGGGGGGGGAGTGAAAGGGAGGGGGATGGGGGGGGCGGGGGGCGGAGGGGGGGGAGGTGGGGGGGGGGGGGTGTGGGGGGGGAGGGGGGGGAATAGGTGTGGGGGGTGTGGGGGGAGGGGGTGGGGATTGGGGAGGGGGGGGTTTGGGGGGGGGGGGGAAAGTGGAAGGGGGGGGGGAATGGGGGACGGGGGGGGGAAGAGGGGGGGGGGGGGGGAGGAGGGGGGGGGCGGGGGGGGGGGGGGTGGGCGGGGGAGAGGGGGGGGGAGGAAGGGGGAAGTGGGTGGGGAAGGGGGGTGGGGGAGGGGAGGGGGTGGGGGTGTGCGGGGTGGGGGAGGGGGGGGGGGGCGGGGGGAGGTGGGGGGCGGAGGGGGGGGGAGGGGAAGATGGGGAGGGGGGAGGGTACGGGTGGGCGGGGGTGGGGAAGGTGGGGGTGGGGGGGGGGGGGGGGGGTGAACGGAAGGGTGGGGGGGGGGGGGAGGAGGAGAAGGGGGGGGAATGGGGTGGAGGGGGGGGGGTGGGAAGGGGGGAGGGGAAGGGGGGGGGGGAGGGGTAGGGGGGGGGGTGGGAGTGGGTGAGATGGATGGGAAGGGGGGGCGGGAGTATTGGGAATGGGGGAGGAGATCGGCGGCGAGGGGGGGGGGGAAGGGGGGGGAGTGGGGGGGAGGGGGGGGAATGGGGGGGGAGGGAAGGGGGGGGGTGAAGGAAGAGGTGGGTGGGGGGGTGATGGGTGGAAGTGAGGGGGGTGGATGGAGGGAGGGGGAGGGGGGAATGGGGGGGAATGGGAGGGGGACGGGGGGTGGGGGAGGGGTTGCGGGGGGAGGGGGGGAGGAGGGGGGCGGGGGGGGGGGGGAGAGGGGGGGGAGGGGAGGGGGGGGTGGGGTGGGAGGGGGGGTGTGGGCGGGGAGGTGCGGTGGAGGAGAGGGGGGGGCCGGGGGGGGGGAGAGGGGGGGGGGGAGGGGGTTGGCGAAGGGAGGCGTAGGGAGGGGAATGTGGAGGGGGGGAGGGAGCGGGAGGGGTGGGAGGGGGTATGGGGTGGGGGGGGGGGGTGGGGGGAGGGGGGGGGGGGGGCGGGGGGAGTGGGGGGGGCGTTGGGGGTAGGGGGGGGGGGGGAGTGGGGTGGGAGAGGGTGGGGGGGGGGGGGGCGGGGGGGGGGGTGGCGGGAAGGGGGGAGGGGGAACGGGGAGGGGGGTGGGGGGAGGGATGGAGGTGGGGGGAGGGGGGCTGGGGGGGGGGGGGGGGGTGGGGGGAAAAGGAGGGGGATGGGGGGGGGGATAAGGGGGGGAGGGGGAGGGGGGAGGGGGGAGGGTGGGGGGGGAAGGGGGTGGACGGGAGAAGGGGAGGTGGGAGAGTTGGGGGGGGGCGGAGGGATGGGAATACTGTGGGGGGGGAGGGGAGGGGCGGGGTGGGGGGGGGGGGGGGGAGAGCGGGGGGGGGTGGGGGGGGGGAATGTGGGGTGGGAGGGTGGGAGAGGGGGGAGAGAATGGGAAGGGGAGGGTGGGGTGGCGTAGGGAGAGGGTGGGGGCGGGGGGGTGGAGGGCTGCGTGAGGGGGGGGGGGGGGTGGGTGCGAGTGGGGGAGGAGGGGGGGGGGGGGGGGGTGGGAGGGGGATGTGGGTGGAGAGGGGGGGGGAAGGTTGCGGGAGTGGGGGGGCGGGGGGGTTGTGGTGGGGAGATGGGAGGGGGGGTGGGGGGGGGGGAGGGGAATACTAAAGATTTTATCATAAAGTTTATCTTTATTAGGTTTCCATGTAAACCTATGATCCTTATAGATAAAGGGAGTTTAAGGTATGTAGTTTAAGCAATCCATCTTTGTTTGAGCTCTCCCAATAAGAGTCTATTAGTTAGTTTATGTAATAGTTATTCTGTTATTGTTTATAGGACGTGTTAAGGTAGTCTATATGTATTAGTGCCTTTCAGGATTCATATGATCCATGTTACAGTTTGGTACGTACTAATGATATTGAGCATGAACGTTCGTTAAAACCTTATTTTGGTTTAATAACTTATTGTTCTTTAATTTGTGTGTATTTAGTTATTTGTAAAATTATCTAGATGGGCTAAAGATTCTTATCAGTTGGTATCAGAGCCATTGGGGCTTCTTGATCTAGGAACTTCAAGGTTTTTGAAGTACTGATCTCTATGAAGAACGGGAAGGTACTTCCATTCATTATTCAAGGTCTTCTCTCCTATATTAAAGTACTACTCGTGAAGATAAAGTACCGCTGAAAGATACAAAGTACCGCTGTTATTTGTGGAAAGTACGCTAGTGTTATCCGTTATCTCCGAACGTAATGCTTGCGTTATCAGATATCGGGTAATACTTGAATTTTTGGTTTTGGATCGGAATTTATCTCGAATAGAACTATTTTTCAAATAGGTTTATTTTATTTATCTTTGGCTCGTGTTTTTTGGAATTTATTGAAAGATGTTGATTCGATCGTTTGATTATCACTTATTTGAGATTGTAGTTAAAGTTTCAACAGATGCGTGTTCTTATCATACCTTTTAGCAGGAGGTAACTTGTTCGTGCTTTAATGGTGTTGACGAAGACTTGATAAATCTAGCAAAGGTGTACGATCTACCTTATGATGCTTACTACGTACATTTGCTATCACTTGGTGTGTGTCTCATAGAAGATGAGGATTTTTTCAAGAGATTGTAGTCTACTTATATTTTGGTCTTGGTATAAGTTCGACGTCACGTGGATAGTGCAAGACATAAGACACAAGTTTGGGAAATTAAACTTCTTTATCAACTTCGTTATATTCTATTTTCTTCATCAGTGATCCACTACATAGAGCCTACAGAGTTCGAGATTCAAGAGATGGTTAGCATCTTTCAGGGGAAGTTATGATTAAATGTTTATCCATCTGCAGGTTGCATTATTTACTGACGACCCCTACGTGAGTATAACAAAAGGGGAAGAGGTTTCATTCATTTGTTTTAGCTTCAAGGAAGTTTGTGCTTATTGGGTTTTTGTCATTTATAACTAGGGGAAGATTACACACGCCTTTCTAGCATTTTCGACTCTCATTGGAGAGTTTTCTATGATGAATGCCTCTAACCTAGACTCTACCTCTTTAATAATAGGGGGAGTAGGGTTACAAGTCATAGATAAGATCCAATCTTATTTAACCAGTCCTTCAATCATATAAATACTATTTGACTATTTAACAGTCTTCAATCATTCTTAAATACTTATTTGTCAGTCTTCATCATTCATTAAATACTATTTGACCAGTCTTCAATCAGATTAATGTTGGTCTTTATCTTTTAGCATGGCTTAAATACTGTTTGACTAATTGTCAATCAGCATTATGTTATTCCAGTTTGTTTGTAGGTCTTTCATCTTTTAATATGTTTTGTCATAATCAATTCAATTATAATTCCCAACAATCTTCCCTTAGTTGATTTATGACAAAACCATAGCACAAGCTTCCCCTGAAGCTAATATAGATGAAGAACTTCCCCTGGATCCATGCACTTCCCTTTTTGTCATACTCAAATAGGAGTGCATGTTAGATGGTTTAAGTATCTGTACACATAGCTTCCCCTTACAAAAGTATATTAACATTTTAAATCTCAAACTCAGTAGCATCAGTTCATCTTCCTTCAGTTCGAACAGACATGTTTATTACTTATTATTATGTATTAAAATGTTTTGGATAATTCTTGTAGTCAATATTTTGCATGGCGATCACATGCAATGGCCGATAGTCTCAGTGAGCTCGTCGCATCAAATGACCAGTATTCCTAGACAATGTCAAAGGAGTTACGTTTTCATATCGTCTCAAATATTTGTAAAGGAGCGTGTAATTTCATTCAAAGAATTATATCATGCATAAACCGTCAAAAACAATCTCATACTTATCATCCGTATTCGTGATCCAAAGGGTTGTTGACACTTTAATACGTATTTTTAGATAAAAAAATTAAGAATAATTATACATAGGAAAAACCGTATAAACCCTAGATTGAGAGCAGAGGCTTTGCATACCAATCTTCCCCTAGTTGATATGACAACACCAATAAGCACAAACTTCCCGAGTAGGCTTGTAATTGAATTCATTGTTCGTAGTTTTCAAACATCTTGTATTAGTAGTTTAAAAAAGTAGCTTATTTTGGTGTTCAGCTTATTTAGGTGCTTAAACTTGCTCAAAATAATTTGGGGAACATATATATCATCTGGTATCTCTAGAATTGGTTAATTCAAGTTTAAATCAAGATTAAAAATAGTTTTTGGTGGATTTAAATGGAGTGTTTGGCAAAACTGTTTAACCCAAGTAAAATTTGGTTATTAGTACTGTTTTGACCCACTTTGACCATTTAGTGAGCTGTAGACATTAAATTTTTAGGTTTAAAATCTGTTTCAAGTTCTTGTTTAAGATTAGAGTTAAGTTTTGAAGGTTGGTTAACTTGGTAGTTAAATCTGTGATAACCATTCCACCTAGAACTGTTAATCTTATGGATTAGTATTGCAGGTCTTAAAATTGGTTGTCTAATACTTGTTTTTGATTGATAAATGTGGTTTCTAAGGGGTGCATAGTTGGTTTTTGGTTTAATCAAAAATCTGCCAAAGCATTTCTAGTAGTAGCAGACCTAAAAGCGAATTTTTAATCTAAAATCTAGATTAGTAAAATTAGGATTTAGGATCTGAAAATTAGAATATAAGCTCGTTAGACACTAGGCTTAATTTGTTTGAAGAAATTAAGGTTTGAAAAGTTCAACGAGTTGCTTAAATATAGGGCTGCAAGTAGTGCCTTTAGGCTTAATACTAGAATATCACAACTTTGCATCTAATCTGTTTAGGCTTAAATTTAGGTACATGCTTGTTTAGAATGCTTATTTTAGGTCATATCAGCTTATTAGGTATAGAGTACTGCCTTTGTAGCTTATTTAGTTTTAGGCATAGCTTATTTCAGCTTTTAGAGCTTTTTTTGTGTGTTAAGTGGTTAAGCTTTTATGCATTTTTTTAGTGAATCTGTCCATTTCAATTTGCTTTTTCCTAGCTTAATTGTTTTTCAAACTGCTTTTTCTTGGCTTATCTAAGTAGTCTGTAGTATGAGCTTTAAGTATGCCCATTTTTAGGTTCTAGCTTATTCATTAAGCCCATAAAAAGCTAGCTTAAAAAGTCCCCTTTAAACCTGTTAGTGTCTAAGCTTAAAAAGTTTTTTGTAACTGTCAAGCTTATTTGTGCTTTTTTCTAGCTTATTTCAAAGATTTAAAAATATTTCCTTTTCAAAAGTTGATTATTAATAAGCTGTCTAAAAGTTTTATAAAAAGCTTTTGCATAAAAAAATAAAAACAGGAATTGGGAAGTTGAGGGTGAGCTAGGCTCGAACCCTCAACCTCGACCAACTCAAATGTCTTTAACACACACCACACAATCACTCGCCCTTGGGTCTTTTTGGGTATAATTTTGCATTGTTAATTATTTATAGTCATTTTTAGCCCCTTTTCTTATTAATAAGCCGTAGCTTATTAGGGCCTTTTCGTAGCTTATTTGATAAGCTGGCTTATCCAACTTATTTTTCCTAGGTTCTTCATAACATTTAGGACTTTTGTGCATTTTTTCAGATTTTTCCATAATTGTTTAATATTTTTTATTATTTTTCTTTTTCGAAATTTTTAGAAAGTCATTTAAAATTAGTAAATTAATTCAGAAAATTACAAAAAAAATAGTTTTTAGTTTTAGAAATAATATTTTGAGGTTTACAAAGTTTAAAATCATTTTAATTATTTTTCGTTTTTAAATTTTATTTTTAGCTTTTTTAAATTTAGTTAGAAAATTGATTTTAAAATTGCAAAAAAGTATTTAAAAATAGTTTTCTTAGTTTTATCATATTTTAGGATTTTTTAAGTAGTAAATCATTTTTGGAATTTTGTAGATATTAATTTGTCATTTTCTAGAATTTTAAATAGATTTAAAAAAAAGTCAAAAAATATAATTCTTTTTTTTTAATTTTCTTTATCCATTGAGGACTAGGGAAAAATTAATATTTTTCTTTGTAGGTTAAATATGTGAATTTTGTTTTTTTAAAGAACGGGATTTGGTCCCGTTATCGTTTTTCTTATTTTAGCTCTAATTGCTTTCGTTTTTAGTTTACATTTATTTGTTTTTTCATGTTATTAGTAGATTCAAATAAAACCAAAATCAAATTGTATTATTCAAGCCATAAATTCTAGTCGATTCTCGATTACAATTTCAGCTCGTGGGAACACGAGCCGGGTAAGGTTTTTTAGGATTTTTACTTTGGATAAAAAGTAAAATCTTTCTAAAAGCCTTTTGGAATTATTATCATTGATATTTTTCGTTACTTATTATATTTATATTATATATATTTATTATATATTATTTATATATAGTAAAGGATTCGAATCAATTTTTGGCGCCGCTACCGGAGAGGTAGTGAGATGATTATCGAGTTGAAGTTTGTTGTGTCTTGAAGACCCTTCCTCGTGAAGTTATCATTTTTGTTTGTGAGTATTTTCTTCTTATTAAAATAAAAAATATATAAAAATATTTTTCATTTTCTTTTATTAGTATATTTATTAGATAAAAACAAGAAAAAATCAAAAATATAAAAACATTGTCTTTAATAAAAATCATCATCAATATAATACTCTCAACTTTAAGTATTTCCAATAATAAGTTCCCAAAACAAAAAGTATTAAATTTTGCATTGTGTCACTTGTGAAAATTTCGGCTCACCTTTTAGATAAACAACTTTAAGAGGGGTATAAGGAGGGTTGTTCCATGGACACTACAACGGAATTGGAGTAAGGTTTTTATAAGCTTCGCGCTTTCCTGCTCCTCCGCTCATTTGTGCGTTTTTCTTAGTAGAGAGCTACCGTGAAGCAAGTTGATTATTGGTTTAAGTTATTCGGTCTCATTTTGTCCTTTAATAAAATATGTTGTTTAAAAAACTCGAAAAACCAAAAATAATCTCCTTTAACCTCTTTGCCATTTAAATTCTTCATTCTTATCCCTTATATTGTTTTAATTTTTATGGCGACACTCGATTATCGTTTGAATCTATTTGCACGTTTAGAGGAATGTTCGTCTTGCGGAGCTTTGTACAATAAAATATGGCTTGTTCTAAAGGGGGTTTCGTAGACAAGTTTGTTCATGATTTCTAATAAAAACACCCCCCCCCCCCCCCCAACCCCACCCAGACTCGTCGCAACGACCCCCTCTTAATTGTCCAAGTTGCTGGAAACCCGGTTGATGGTCTTAATTGTGTACAATGTCTCTATTACGAAAGAAATTGAAGGAGTTTGGTTTACAATTTGTGATGAAAATGAAATTTTACAAGAATTTCTATAACAATTCGGTTTATCACCAATGACAATACTACCGATGTTATGAACTCAAGAAGCATTCGTCTTCAATCAGGACCCCGGTAAAAATTCTTCACAAAGTCCTCCACATATTGACCACCATTGTCGTTACGAGTGTCGTGATTCGTTAGACGATATCTTTTGTCAACGATGTACTTGTAAGTCTTGTGGGAACAGTGTTCATTATGGTTATAATTGTCCACCGAAAGATCCGATTATCTCTAATCCGGAACCATGTTATAATCAAAACGTTGATGAGTTCCCACAAACTTTGCCAAGTTTTCATCTGACATAATCAAAAGAGCACAAAAGAAGCCAAGGATTCAAAGCCGAAGCCAAGAAAAGTCAACTATGGTCAAGCTTCAGTCAAAGAAAGTCAAACCTTGGTCAACAGAAGTCAACCACTAGAAGACAAAAATCCCAATGTTTCCATTTAAGTCCCTCAAGTTCCAAAAGTTACACAAATGGTCCCTAAGGCTTAATGGGCCCATTTTCCTTAAAAACTTACCCGGATCCAAAAGCCCATTTACTAAGCCCATTTCCCTTTTATTAAAACCACAGGGACGAGTTCTGCCATTTTCTAAACTCATTTTACACTAAGACGTGAGACAAACAAAGAGAGGGGCCAGTTTTGCAATTAACCCAAACTCTTACCCTTTTAACCCGTTTAGTTAAAAAAGGGCGCGAAATACAGTTTTACTGTAGATCGTCCCCTACCTCATTTACCTATGGTCAAATCAAGGGGTAAATGCAAATTAAAGGGTGCATTGGTCAATTCATAAGGAATACAACAGGATGGCAGGGTCAAATAAGTCAATCAAACACCCTCTTTAGCTCACAATGCCACGTGGCTATGGCAAGAAGCACAAGGATGATGGGTTTTTACTCTACAATCACTCACACAACAAGTACAAGGGCCTCAACAAGGATTGCCAGCTTGGCAATCCGTGTGAGATGAAAAGTGATCCAAGGGTGGACAATTATGATCCAATCATTAGGAATAATCAAGGGTTGATGTTGATAGGAGCGTCTAACAGAAATCAAGGCCTAGAAGGTTCAGCTAGGTGCTATAAATAGCACACACTCTCACACACATTGTATCTATTTTTTTTTTCCTTTTTAGCTAGATTAGCTTATGCTTTTTAGTAGCTTATTGAAATTTCCTTTTAAAATCAGTTGTAATTTCCTTTTCAAGCTTAATGTAATCACTCCTTTTAGTTTAATAAAATTTAGTTTTTCCTTTAAAGCATTTGAATTAAGCTCTCAATTAGTTAATAGGTTGTTTGTGACTCATAAGCTCTCAATAAGCTCATTACAGCTCTCTTAGTCTCTAAGCTAAGATAGAGCTTTAACAAGTCTAAACCAACTCATAAACTTAAAATCAGCTAAAATTACCTTGTTATTTGGACTGATTAAGCTATGGAAGGGGATTCGGTTAAGGAAGGAATCCCATGGACTATTACTGGCTTATTTCTAATAAGCCAAAGTTGTTGATCAAGCTCAATTGAAACTTAGCTTCTGTTAAGCTGAAGCCATTTGTAAGTCTTCTTTAATATTCCTTTGTCATTTAAGTTTTAGTTTAAATAATTGCTTAATAGTGAAGATTGCTTATTTGCTTATTAATTTCTTAATATTTGCTTTCTAGTTGCTTATTTGTTTCTTTTAATGCTTATTAATCATCATCTTAATCTGTCTTAGCTTAGTTAATGTAGAACTTTAGATTTCAATTTCTGTCTAAAAATTCCATAAAAACCAAAAATATCATTAGCATAGTGTTGATTTTAGATTTCTGGCTTATTCAGTTGTTTGATCATGTTAGTTAAGCCAGAAATAAGTTTTTAGTTATCTGGTATTAATGTTTAGTTAAGTGGAATTTAATTTCAAAAGTTTTTCAAATCTGTCATGGACCTAAAGGAGTGTTTGGTTTAGCCAGGTTTGACCTCAAAAAGTCAAGTGAACTTTGAGATTTCTTTTTGGTTAGTTGAATCAGCATATTTAATTAGGTTTTGAGTTATTTTGAGTCATTAGTTTAAGCTTATAATCATTTTGAGGCTTAATATTTTCATCTCAGCGCCAGGGGACTTTTTCCCTTTGTCTTTGCTTGTGCAAATTTGAACCATGCCATACAAGGCTTGGTTATTACTTGTTTTGTGTTTTTGCACACTCAATAAGAGTGTTAAGTACAGGTTTAACCTCATTAGGTGCCTGCATTTGTGCTTGGCTTTGCCATTTGCATTAGCAGTGGTAACTTACCACTACTATTATTATTAGATTTCATTTTAGCTAGGAAACTTAGGTTTAGATTTTAAAATTCAGTTTCCTCTTAGTTTAGATATAGCTTTAGATAGATTAAGCTTTAGTCTCCAATTTATAGCTCATTTCCTTAGGTACATTTAGTTTTAAAAGATTTTAAAAAGCTAAAAAAAGCCAAAAAAACAGTAAGTGATAGAAAGTAGCTTTTAAATTCAAATCTCTAGCTTATAGGATAGGATTTTATCATTTAGTTCAATAGCTTAATAGTTGATTTTCTAGTTTTTAAAAGCTTAAGGATTGGTTTAGCTTATTGAGCTTTTTGACTTACTTTAATTTTTAGCTTTTTGAGTTATATTCTGAGTTTACTAGCTTGCTTTTTAAATTCAGTTAGAATTCAGTAGTTTTTAGTTAATAAGTTTTTCATTTCTAGATTAAGCACATCTTGAGGAGTCTAGAACATCTTTTGCTTTTCAGTTTAAGCTTAATTTGAGCTTTTTACAAGTTCTTTAGTGGAAATAAGCAAAAGTGAGCTTAGCAGCCCACTTACTGACCTGCTGATTTCATAAGCTTTTAAAAAGCTTATCTTAGACTTTCAGCTTATGTTCCATTTATAAAAAATGCTTAAAAACGTGTCTTCTTTAAATTCTAGTATTTAGTTTTTGCAAAAAGTGAAAATAAAAAAATAGCAAAAAGTAGGGTTGCCAGACCTCGAACCCAAGACCTCCTGCTTATAGACCATACGTTTTACCATTATACTTCATTAGCTCATCCGTTAGCCTTTCTCTCTATTCAACTCTTATACTCATTTTCCTTTTAGGCTTTTTATAATAAGTCGTAGCATATAAGCTTAATTATCCAGCTTATTAGATAAGCTAGGTATGTTTTCTTATTCTTCCTTTGAACTTTGTTGCATTTAGGATTTTCCCTGAATTTTTCACATTTTTCTATTCAGTATATTATTTTTAATCATTTTTTTAAGGATTCAATTTTCGAAAAATCATAAAAAATAGAAAAAAGTTTTATAAAAATTAAAAAAAATATTTTTCTTTTTCTTAAAATTTTCTTTTGTCCTACTTTAGGTTTAGAAATTTAGTTTGCATTTTTAGGAGTTAGTTTTACCTTAATTGCTTTTTAGTCGCGTTTTATTTGTCCCGTTAATTGTTTTTGTGCTTTAATTGTTTTTATTTGCTTATTTTAATTGTGCTTTTAATTAGTAGTTATAGAAAACCAAATCAATCTCTGAACCCATTCAAATCAATATCCAATATCAAGCGAGATTTTAAATTCTCAAATCGTTGGGAAAATGACCCGAGAAATCATACTTTCAGGAAAACATACGTATTATATATTATATATATATCTTTTAAGAGTGAGCTTTTCTTAAGGGAGACTTAAGGAAAGTTCTTAATTGCTCTTTTGGTATTGTTATATTATATTTTATTGTGTGTTGAAACTTACACAATCATTGATCCATGGTTGAAATTCAAAATAAGCACACTCACATAATATATAATAATTGTCAGGAGTAAAAAGTTTACAAGTCGCAAGTATGAGTAGTGTTAGCATCTTACCTTATATTTAACGATGATTTCGTTTTTAAGCTTGGTTTGGGACAAGTGAAAAGTCGGGAACGATGAATTTATCCTTTTTGGGCATTTTAGGATTAAAGTGCTTCTTGTTCTGTGACCCTGAAGTTATGAAAATAGTGAAAGTCCAAACATTCTAGTTAGTTGCTTAAAAAGAAAAGTATAAAAAATAAGAAAAAGAAAAAATACAAAAATATGTGTGGTAATAAGTATAAGTAGTTAAAAATGGTCAAAATGGGGCTTTTCAAAACTAATGATTCTTTAATTCCCCTTGATGAACACTTAGCTACTTTTCGAGGTAATTAGTCGAGGGGGATTGAGATTCTTGGTTTTCTAAAGTGTTTACTTATGGCATTGCGTGAGGACACGGCAATAGTTTAGTATGGGGGATTTTGGTATGTGCTTAATTACACATACCTTTTACCTATTAAAACGAGCTCAAATGACCAATAATGACCAAAAACAAACATAAAATGCCGAATATATGCTTGTTTTGCTTTATATACTGTGTAGGTATCAGATATTCGCTAAAGGACAAAAACAAAGCCAAAACCGACAAAACCGAGCACGGGATTGGAAAAAAGCGTCAACAAGTCAAAGTCAACAAGTCAAAAAGTCAAGGTCAATGATCGAAGCCGAGGACATAAGCATCCTATTGGGCCAACCCGCACCCCACTTAATGGGCTGGATCAGCCCAATATGCTTATTTAATAATCAAAAGCCCAACACCCCTTTATTTAAAAATCTGGCCCAAATCCTCTTTTATAACTATCCGGCCCAAAAACAAAACATATAAGCCCAAAACACTTAAACCATACAACCGTTAATCCCTTTACACCATTAGTCCCCAACATTTTTCACCGTTAGTCCTTAAGGACTTACAATGATAGTCCCTTATTACTTAACACCCTAACCCCGTTACCCCAAATTAAACAAACAAACCTTATCCCCAAATTCCCGGCAAAGCCCCATAACTATTCAATTATCATTTTCCTTCAACCCTTCATCCCAAAACGTCTCTTTCCCATCTAACCCCACCTCACAAAACACCAAATCCATGTTGGCAATCCTAAACAATCTCATTCGGCAAAGAAAAGAAACAAGAAATCAAGGGCTGGGATTGAAGACCTTGGAGGGAAAGATAAATGAAGGGCTTGGATGATTTTTGCAACCCACTCACATAACAAGCACAAGAAGCACACACTGTGCCCTTAGTTTTTTTTATAAATAGATTAGAATCCTCTAAGTAGGGGGATCTAGTGTAATTTTAGTTAGGAGTAGTGTAATTTGTTTTTCAGCTTATTGTCTTTTCTTATTTTCTTTTCAAAAGCATTGTAATCCTTTTCATTTAATAAAATTTTAGTTTTTTTTAAAATCTTGTCTTTACTTTTAAGTCCTTACTTTTATAAATCAAAATTCAGTGTTAGCTTATTGGATGATAAGCCGATAATAGATGGGCTTATGGGTTTGGATTCAGCTTATTGACAACAAGTTGAATCCCTAGAGCTTTAGGTTCTTCATTGTAGGCTTATGGAAGCAGGTTATTCCATTTTCCTTTTATATGCTTTCAAACTGCTTATTGGCTAAACTGCTTATTTACTTGTTTGTGCTTATTGTTGCTTATATGTACTTATTTCATCTTAATATTGCTTAATGTGTCTATTTTTGAGTTTAGAATAGTTTAATGCTAATTCTATTTAAATCTGTCCATTTTTTTGGTTCTGCTTATTTAGTGCTTATTATTGCTTATCACTGCTTATTAATGATGTATGATGCTTATTTATGCTTTTATGTAGTTTAAATCTTATTTGTTCATGATTTTACATCAAACTGTTCTTTTTAGCTTTAAACTGCTTATTCTTGATTGCTTGCTTCCTGTGGTTATTTCTGAGTTTTTAATGCTTATTTGTCCTTCATTAGCCTTATGATATATCTTTTTTTATATGTTTTAGCTTATTTCAGTCTTTTATAGTTTAAAATTTGCAAAACTAAAACTTAAGGGGTGTTTGGGATAAAACCCAAAATGGGTCAAAAGAAGTTATAAAACTGGTTTTGGTCATAAGTCCAACTTTGTTAAGCTTGTTTAAGTGATTTTGTTTAGTTTTCAAAAGATTTTAGGGGTCAAAACTTGTTTTTCAAGTTTTTGGTAACCATGCCTTGTATCTGTGGTTTTCAAACTCTTTCCAACTATTTTTATTTAAGTTTTGCTTAAAAGTTATTTTAAGGTCTGGTTTATGCTTCTATTTTGTACCTAAATGCAGTAGAATAGATTTAGTTTTAGTGTGCATGTGTCAATTATGTTTTAAGTTTAAATCCTGTCAAGTCTTCAAGTCTTATTTTCAAAGTTTTAAGTCCAATCTTTAATAGCATTTTTAGATTAGTTAAAGTTTGTTTTAGGTTTTGATCTTGATTGCACAAGCTCTTTAGATATAGTACTTTATCTGTTTCAGCTTATTTTGTAGTCTAAACAACATTTAGATAGCTTAAATTAGGGCTGCATTTAGCCATTTTGCCTTTTAGAAAAAAACTTGAAAAAAAACTCAACATATACTGAGTTAATTAGCCATTTTTCATAAGCCTTTATTTAGCTTATTAGTTATTCAAAATGTTTAAACTTTGCTTTTTCTAGTAGTTTGTAGGTTAAGCTTTATCTGTTTTAAGCTTGTAGACATTAGCTTTTTGGTTTGCTAGCTTAATTTTGAGCTCAAAAGTGCCCTTGTAGTCTAATTTTTTAGCTCTTTATAGCCAATTTGCTTATTTGCTTTCCTGAGTTTATGGCTTATTGGATTTGCTTAACTTTTGTTTAGATTTGCTTATTAGGTTTAGATTTAAGTTTTTTTTGCTTTATTGCCTTTTTTCCTTTAGCTTATTGAGTCTGTTAGATAGCAAACTGTTAGTTAAAAATCAATTAGCTTAAAACTAAGTAATCTGTCACCATTTTTTTTGCTTATTACTAGCTTATTTTTTAGTTCTGTAAAATGTTGCTTTTTTAAAGTTTGTTATTTTAGCTTATTTATTAGCTTTTTAAAAAAGAAATCCAAAAAAATGATTTGTCAAAAAGAGAGGTCACAGGGTCGAACCTGTGACCTCCCCTTCCATACCAAGCACCTTAACACACACACTCACAACCATCTGCCCTTGAGTCTTTTTCAGTTATAACTTGCATTATTTTTTATTTATATTCATTTTAGCCATTTTGCTTAACATCTTATTATAGCTTATTTCCTGCTTATTTCAATAAGTTGTTTGAACCATTTTATTTTTCTTAGGTTTAGCATAGTGCAAAGTACTTTTCCTGAATTTTTTAGAATTTTACAAATTAGTTTAGTATTTTTAATTCATTTTTTAGATTAAAAGTGTTTTTAATTCATAATAAAAAATTTAAAAGTCAGAAAAATATAATTCCTTTTTTAAAATTTTCTTTTATCATTTAGGACATGTAAAAATTAAATTAACAATTGTAGGGTTGAAATTTTAGAATTTATGTTTTTAAAGCACGGGTTTAGGATCCCGTTATCGTTTTTCGTGTTTAACCATAATTGCTTTCGTTTTTAGCTTGCCTTTACTCGTTTTTGCATTTTAATTTTAGAAATAGAATCCAAATCAAATATTGAATCATTCAAACACGCGATCAGGAACGTAACCTCAATTTTCAATTCACGCCTCGTCGGGAAACGACCCAGGAAGGTTTTTTTTTAGGATTTTGCTTTGGTTAAAAATAATACCTTTTAAAAAGCCTCTTGGAATTCTCACTCTTCTATAATTGATATTATCCTTATATATATTTATACTATATATATATATATATATATATATATATATATATATATATATATATATATATATATATATATATATATATATATATATATATATATATAATATAGTAAGTTGAAATCATTCACACTTATGGATCTTTTCATGTCACTTAGTGATTGTGAAAATATAGGCACGATCAGACTTCAAAGGGATCGAAGAGTTCTTGTGATGGTTGCTGAATTGCCAAGTCTTGGATAACCTGTATCAACACAAATGGAAACACTACGTTAAGTGAAGCGCAGGGGGTGTCCCTGTGAATTACCTCTGGCGTGAGAGTGAGTATGTGCTTTATAGCGTAAACTAAGGTAAAATGAGTTTGTATGAAAGTGTTGGTCATACCTGGAGACCTGACCATCTATTTATAGGTGTGAAAATAGGATGAACGAGGCCTAGCACATAAACAGGTGAACGTGAGGGTGTCCCACGATTTAAGGGGTGATTGCAGGAACTATGTACCACGATCTCTACCTTGGTGGGAAAGCCTTGGTAGAGAGGGAGAACGTGGGTTTTGACTTACCCAGACCTTTTCCCTAGTTTCGTCGAAAACTTCCCGTGAAGTGTGTAGGCCTTCGGGTGGCGGATTCCCATACTGGTAATCATCCCGAAGACAATTTTACGCCACTCAAAACTATTCGAAGATCCTATAGTGTAATTAGGAAGAGGATCCTATTTGAGCTCGATGGGGAGACCTTTGAGCCGGAGAGCGGGGTACGTCATCAAGCCCCCTAGTCGAATGTAATGTATGCATCTATGAATGCATTGCTTTCGACTCAATCAGAAAATCACTCAAAGGCCATATTAAACATCCAAGCACGTATACTTCATGCATTAAATTATAAGCCCACTTTTCGTGGAGTTAGTTGAGTCTTTAATGAAGATTACTCAACAGTCTTTCTGGGTAATTGTGAATGTCTTATCCCAGTTTTCCTTCTAATTTGAAATCCGGATAACACCTGATGTTTTACACGTGGACGGTCGTGAAGGTATTGAGAGTAACCTATAAATACGTTGCCATAAACCCCTTATATCCTTTTAGCGTCGTCATCATGCTTTTTTACTTTCTTTGAACTACTATTCATCTATCTCTGATGTAAGGTAATAATCACCATCTTTTCAATTATGAGTGCGAAGGATTCTATAGCCACTCAAACTTGTGAACTTTCAAAGGATGATTTCAATGATTTTCTCACCCTCTACCCTATTCCTTCTGCATATCATGTGATTCTACCAAAATCCAATCAAACCATTTTTGATGCTCCATTTGGGTATGTTGGGTTGTACACCCATTCATTCTCCCTTTCAAATCTTAGGCTTCCTCTTACTGAATTCTTCTGCGAAGTTCTCGAATATTTTCAGGTTCATATATCTAGGGTGAACCCTTTTGGTTGTGCCAAACTCACCACTTTTGTTGTCATGTGTAAGGCTTATGGTTACGAGCCCTCTATCGACCTCTTTTGAGGGTTCTTCAATATGTGTCGGGCTGGTAAATGGTTGACTTTTGCCAAAAGATCTGAAAAACATGTTCCTAATCTTCTCCTTAAAGTCATTACTCGTATTGAGGGTTGGCACGAGCAGTTTTTCTATGTTTAAGACTTCATTATCCCTGCCAAATATTCACAACTTCTTTCTAAGCAAAACAAACTTGATACAAAATCCTTCAAAGATAAACTTCCCCCAAATATTGAAGAGAATCTCATGTTCTAGCGTCTTGGTCGATACCCCACGAGTGTCCGTGTCTTTCCTGATCCTATTCTTTTCTTAGCTAGCCTTAAATTTTCATGGGAACATGGCCAGCAACGTCCTGCGATCTTAGTGGGTAACAAGGGTATTTATATTCCTTGCTTCTTCCTTCATTATCCTTTTTTACTGATATATGATTTACTTTTTATTTATGCAAAAATGGCTTTTAGGAACTTTATCTATACCGAAGATGATGAGGATTTAGCGTTTTTGCATAAGGAGCCTTCTTCGGACTTTGGCATCGGTTCCCCATCTGTCTCAGTTAACACGGAGCCTCTGAAAGCCAACGAAGAGCCTGAGATTCAGCCTGTAGAGGTTACAGCAGATTCTGGGGGAGCCTAAAGCCTGAGTTGTTTGTCAGTCATCCTGAGAGTGTAGCTGCTCGGATAAAAGATAGGAAGTGTAAAACTAGAGGAGGGTCGTCGAGGCCTCTTGTTAAGAGGAAGCTTGCTCCTGGGTCTTCAACCTCTCGTGCTACTCGTGCTAAAACTTCTTCCTCAAAGGATGATGCTCCCTTCTTGACAATTTCTGATGATGACGATGGTATACTTTCAGTCCTTAACTTGTTCTGTATCGTCTTTGCATTATGAGTCCACCAATATGTTTGTCTTCATTTCTTTTTTAGGTCTCCCTGATGTTCTTGAGCTTAAAGATGCCACTGCTTACCACCTCAAGATCTTTGATATTACTCCTCCAGCTTGGAAGAATCATATGGATATTCACATGGATTTGGAGTTGCTGGATCTTCATAACCGTTGTTATGCGAGACAGGCTGTAGTTGACAATGTCATTAACATGAGGTCTCGTGAGCTATTGCATGTTATTGAGAAGCTGAGAGGTGAGTTTGATGTTATAAGGAGCAGGCAGAGGGATATGGAGGAAGAGTATGAGGGGCTACGGGTTAAGTGTGAGGCTGCTATGACTGAGTTTGAGAAGAACCTGATGTGGTGGCCCTCCGGGAGAAGATGTCTGCTTTCTTCACTGAAGTCAAAGAGCATAAGTTGAATCTCGACAGGATGGCGTTGGAGAGTCAGAAGTGGGCAGGCTATCAACAGAGCCTTTCAACTTTGGAGTCGAAGGTTACTTCTATTGAGGCCGAAAAGGCAAGGTTAGAGGCCATTGAAGTGGCTCTCCGAAAGGAGGTTAAGGAGCTTAAACAAGATAGGAAAGAGGTGGTATCAAATGTCCTTCCCTATGCTACTATGTAACTTGTTCACAGTGATGACATGGGTAGCCTTTTTGGTAAGCTTGTGTCCTCTGATATCGTGTATGGGAGATGTAGGGCTTTCGAGCAGGTTGATGATATGAAGGAGCCTTTCGACTTGTCAAAGGTGAAGGGTTATCGCTCTTCTTACAAGAAGGATCATACTCAGGCCAGCAACGATCTTGCCACCGCCACCTTCCCTTGGTTGGACGAGTTTATGGCGGATCCCTCAACTCCTATTGAAGCTTTATTATCGAAGAAGCCCCCAACTCTCTAAAGGCCTGCTCCTTCAAGGACTCAAGTCCCTTTGCCTTCTTCTCAAAGGGCTACTCCCTCCTCTATTCCAGTCTCCAATATGATGTCTCCTTCTGTAGATGCCTCCATTGTGAAGCCCTAATCCTCTCAACCTTATTGACGGTCACCTTGTTGGTGTTAATTTAGCCTTAAAGGTGGCATATACCCTTTGAACAATTTGTTACTATCCAGGCTTCGGCCTTTAGACAATTTGATTTTGAAAATGGTTTATGTTGGCTATTGTATGAACAGTTTATGTTGACCTTCAAGGTTGGCTTCGAATAGTATCCTCCCCCTGAGGAGTTAAATATAGGGACGCAGTCCCACATTTTGTCTATGATATCCTTTACTCCACTTGCCATGACTTTGGGGGACTTTAGTCTGACCCCTTTATCATTTTATAAGTAAATTTTTGCACTTTATGAAGTGAGGGCTCAAGTGTGGCCTTAAGTTGTCAATTATTCAGGCAAACATCTTGTGCCAACCCTAAAGGTAGGTTTTCATGGGGAACAGAGTCCCTAATCATGTTCGAAGAATTGGAGGACTTTTAGTCTGACTCCTTTATGTGCTTCATCAAGCGGAGGCTTATGTGTGGCCTTAAACTTTTGACTTATTTGTCAATTTTCAAATTAAGGGTTGCGACCCACTTCATTATGTCCTCAAGGCTAAACGAAGCAATAAGGAAAGTTAACGTGAGTATTATGGATGTTTATTTTCGGTAGGGCTCATGTGTGGCTCCACAACATCCCTTCGAACGTTGAACTTAGTAGTATTAGGCTCATGTGTGGCCTTGATGTTAATTTTCAAATGAAGGGTTATGACGTGCTTCATTATGTCCTCAAGGCTAAAAGAAGCAATGAGGAAAGTTAATGTGAACATTATGGATGTTTTTTTTGTAGGTCTCATGTGTGGCCCCACAACATCCCTTCGAACGTTGAACTTAGCAGTATTAGGCTCATGTGTGGCCTTGATATCTTTTGTTATAAGTATCGTCACAAAAGTTTTGGAATAAATTAGTTTCATTAGTAGTGTAGAAAGATTTACATTATCTCTCGTATGAACACTTAGTTTGCTACACTTTTTTCAAATAGTCAAAACAATGACTTTAGTTATAATAAAGAAGACTGCAAAAGGTAAGTTTTACATGTAAAACTTACGAAGGCTCGCATTCTTTGCTGTTTGAGTCAACGAGTGATCGGATGCATTAGAAATTTTATAGAGTCCGTTCCTTGAACTTCGCTTACCATGTGAGGACCCTGCCATACCTGCGTGCTTCCTGTGTTGTTTTGAGAAAGTAAAACGAAGTCTCCAATCTTATAAATGGAGTGACTACTCCTTTTGTTATGGTGCCTGCAGAGCTTGCTTTGATATTAGGCCTCTTCGATTGAGGCTATTTCCTTGCTTCCTCTTCTCTTGTCAACTTCCTTTATTCTTCCCCTATCATCTTTAGCAACATCATTTTCGAAAATAGGGATTATAGCCTCGAAGCCATAAGTTAGGCTAAACAGTGTCTCCTTTTGGCTATTTCTTGGAAGCCTTCTATGTACCCACAATACTTGAGCAAGATCATCCACCCATCCTTGTTGACTTCGAGCCAATTGCTTTTCAATATGGTTCATTATTTCCATATGCTTTGTAATAGGAGAGAAGGACTGTGTGACCTTTAATCCTTTACAAAGATCTGCGAAAATACCTTCTCAGAAATGCTTCTCGTCCTTCGAGCTGATTGTTCGTGGCACTTTGAATCTGCACACTACGTATTCCTATACAAATCCATCTGCATGCCTTCCGTTTATAACGGTCAAAGGTTTTGCTTTCACCTATTTCGTGGAGTGTTCTACGGCTATTTCCAGGAATTTGAAACCTCTGAGGGCTGTTAGCAATGGTCCTAGGATATTAACTCCCCAATGACTGAATGGCCATCCACTTCTGGCTGTTATCGAGCTGCTTTCTGCTACTTTCCTTATCGCGGATTGCTCCTTGCATTTCTCGCAGTCTTGAAGTACTTTTGCAGCGTCTCGGTGCATTGACGGCCAGTAATACCCTTGCTTTATAATTCTAACCACCATTGATCATGGTTCTGCGTTAAAACCATAGAAACCTTCATGTACTTCCTTTACGGTGTCATCAGTCTGTGGTGAAGCCATACAACGGATCCATGGGGTGTAGAAGGGCCTTCGGTATAGGTTTCCTCTAATCAGCTTGTATTGAGGTGCCTTTACCCTGATCTTCCTGGATTCTTTCGGGTCCTCTGGTAATAAACCACTCACTAAGTACTCATGGATAGGAGTCATCCAGCTTTCTCCTTCCTTAGTTTCAACCTATAGGATCTCTTTCTCTTCTATTGACCGCTTTAGTAGGACTTCGACCAGCACTTCCTTAGTAAGATGTTCGAAGGTCATTGAAGCCAGCTTGCTTAATGCATTAGCCTTTTATTTTGGTTCCTTCAGATGTGCTCGATCGTGTAGTTGTCGAAGTCCTTCAAAGCCTCTTTGGTCTTCTATAAGTATTCTCTGATCGTTGGTTTATTGGCTGCGTAAGTACCTTTATGTTGATTTACCAACAACTGTGAATCTACAAAAATTGCCAAGCTTGTAATTTCCATCTCTTGCGATATTCGCAACCCGGCCAATAGTGCTTCGTACTCTGCTTTGTTGTTTGTTGTTTTGAATTCGAAGCGTAAGGCATAAGTATATTCTTTTCCCTCGTGATCTATCAACATTAGTCATGTGCCGGAACCGTTAGAGCTCGCAGCTCCATCGGTAAATAGTTTCCATTCACAACTTAGCTCCGTTTTCATTGGCTTTGTGTCCGCCTTCTCCTGTGCTTTCATTTTGTTATCATCAAGGGGCACTTCGATCAGGAAATCTTTAGGTGTTTCATCACCCCTTTCTTAGAACACAATGTCATGCTCTCCTAGATCGATTGCCTACTTAGCCACTCGTCCCAAATTTTCAGGTTTCGTTAGTGTCTGTTTTATAGGCGAATTGGTCAGGACTGTTATCATATGTGCCTGAAAGTACCTTCGTAACCTCCTTGTTGCATGTACCAATGCTAGTATGAGCTTTTCCATTCCTGGGTAGTTAAGCTCAAGTCCTTGTAGAACCCTGCTTACGAAGTAAATGGGAACCTGTTCTTCTTCCATTTTTGCGAACAAAGTTGCACTTATGCTCTTTGTCGAGGCTGTGAGGTACATCATCAAAACCTCTCCTTGTACTGGTGCCGTAAGCGTTGGCAGTATTTCTACAAATTTCTTCATTTCCTGAAGTGCTGCTTCCGCTTCTTGTGTCCATTGTATGTTCTTCTTATCTGTGCAGCTTTTAAGTACATTGAAGAAGGGAAGGGATCTTTTGACGCCTTTTGATAGGAAACAGCTAAGGGCTGCTATTTTTTCGTTGAGGCTCTATGCGTCTTTGAGCATATTTAGCTGCATGACATCAGTGATGGATTTTACCTTCGAGGGGTTAGCTCGTATCCCCTGCTTGGTAATGAGGTGTCCTAAGAATAGGCCCTCTTCGACGCTGAAGGAACACTTCTTCGGGTTGAGCTTCATGTTGATTGATCAAACCCTCTTGAAAGTCTCCTTAATATCCACCAACATTTTTTCTTCGGACGTACTTTTGATCACCATGTCATCGACATATGCTTCAAGGTTTCTCCCTATTTGATCATGGAAGACCTTGTCTGCTAATATTTGGTATGTTGCTCCAGCATTCTTTAAACCAAAAGGCATCTTTCAGTAACAGAAGACCCCTTCTCCTGTAAAGAAGGCCGTCTTATCTTCGTCTTCTTCTGCCATTTGAATCTGGTGATAACCCTTATAGGCATCCAAGAAGCATTTCAGTCGGAACCCTGAGAGAGATTCTACCTTCCAGTTAATTTCAGGTAGAGGGTAGCAGTCTTTGAGACAGGCTTTGTTTATATCTGTGAAATCAACACACATCCTCCACCCTTCGTTACTTTTCTTTACCATGACTGGGCTGGCTACCCATTTCTGATGCTTGACCTTTGGTAGGATTCCTGCCATCGTTAGTTCCTCCACCTCTTTATAAGCGGATGTACTACGATCGGGGCCCATACCCCTTCTTTTTTGCTTGACTAGCTTGACGTGGCTGTATTCATTCAACTTATGTTTAGTATTGAAGGGATTTACCTTAACCGTAATAGTTCTAGGAATCCCTGTCATATCAGCATGGGTCCATGCGAAGACATCCGCATTGGCCCTTAGAAGGTCTCGTAGCCTATCTTTGAAGTGTTCTAGTAGTTGCTTTTCGATAATGACTGCTTGTTCTAGATACTTGTTATTGATGACCACTTTTTCTTCTGCTGTAGTGCAGCTAAAAACCCCTTTTTCACTTGCTGGGGGTGTCTCTCTGATCTTCTTCACTCCTTTTTTTACTTTATCGGATTCGTATGTCAAGAATACAGTACCAATCCCTTCGTTGGTGTGGAATTTGATGGCCCCATGAATGGTGGAAACCATGATTCCCATCTTCTGCATTGTTGTTCTCCCCAGTAGCATATTATATGGCGAATCATACTTAACGATCACAAAGTTGAGAGTTTCCTTTCTTGTGAGAGGGGGTCGCCTATCGTGATTTCCAAATGAATTTCCCAATAGAACAAGATTTTTCTCCTGAAAATCCGATTAAAGGAACCTTCGAGTCTACTTGGATGCTTTGATGGACGGTTTTAATTTCATGAAGCAATGTTCATAAATTACTTCGCATGAGCTTCCGCCATCCATGTGTACTTGATTTACTTCTCTTCCAAAGATCTTAGCTTTTATTACTACCGGTGCTGGAGAATTGCTTCATCGTGAAGGGAATGTAATTTCCTTGCATTCAGAGGTGAGGCCTTTAACTTTATTCTTTGCATACGACTCATCCTGCCTTATCACGAGTATAGGTGCTTCGACTGGCATAGTGATTTTGTCTTTTTTCCTTTCTTTTCGCTGGTTTTCGAATGCCTTTACTCTTTCTTTTTTTATTCCTTTCACAAGATGGGAAAGTTGTCCTAATCTCACAGCTTCTTCAATCTGGTTTCTTAATTGACGGCAGTCGTTGGTGTCATGCCCGTAGTCTTCATGGAAATGTCAATATTTAGACATGTCTCATGACCGTCTACTTCCAAACATACGATGAGGCTGTTCGAAGCTTTTAGCTGCCTTTTATGTGGCGAGGATCTCTCTTGGGCTTTTGGACAGGTTGGAGAGCAGTTTGTGGTTTAGGTACCCGGTATGGAGAGAACCTATCCCTGCCTTTCTGTCCTCGGTTATTGTCCTAAGAGGATTTTCTTGATCTTTCAAAAAAATTTCTTCGATCATTAGGAGTTCCATTGGTTGCCACTTCTCTTGCTTCGATCTAGGTGTAGGATTTTTTCCATCAAACCTTTGTAGGTGGATGGGAGGTCTGTGGAGATATGCTCGACTAAGCTTCTTGTCCTTAAACCATGAACAAAACCATAGATACGCTGCTCTTCGTGTAGACCCAAAATCTGTAGAGTATCGTCAGTGTATCTGGTAACGAAGGCCCTAGTACTTTCGCCTTCTCTTTGCTTATTATTGTGAACCGCTAAGTGTGTCTTTGTGAACTTCTTTTGCTGACTGAAGTGAGACCGGAACTTAGCCTTTAGATCCTCATAGTTGAGAATGCTACCTGTTTTTTGACTATTCTAACATATGCGGGCAGAATCTTTGAGGGTGCATGTGAACATGTGGCAAGCTACGGGCATTAACCAGTTTTGCATGCGGATGGCCCCTTCGAAAAGGTGCAAGAAATTATCTGGGTCCCCTTTTCCGTCGTAAGAACCAATATGGGAAGGCATTTTTAGTCCATCCGAAAGAGGATAATCCTCGATCCGGCGAACAAAAGGGGTTACAGAACCTGTAGAATTTGCGAAGGAGCTTGTGGGGTTTAGGTACACAGGCATATTTGGTGGTGCATACATGGGCTGCGTATAAAAGGGGTAGTTACTCGAAGGGGTAAGTGCGGGATACATACACCTATTGTATGAAGGTACGTCATTGTTGGTGAAAGTCTGTGGTATATACCCCCCTTGTGGATGATAGGTGGAGATTCCCCCAACAGGGGGATTACCAACCTAGGTCTGGAAAGGGAAATTCAGAGTTTGCCCATTGACAAGGCCCGCAGATGGTTAAGAGTAGGGGTTAACATGATTAGGCACAAGTCCAGTAGGTGTATGCAAACTACTAGGTATGAAAGGCTGGGTATGGTGTAAGATAAGTGTACCGTTAGGAGAGAGATTCCCACCCATTTTAGTCGAAGGTTGGTGGCC
>BQNB010055463.1:0-39096 GCA_026074375.1 Tanacetum coccineum
CTTCAGCGCCGTTATCAGACATTTCAGGCTGAGCATCTATTTCTCGTATATCGCTCCACACCGAGAAGAAGGATGTGTACCTCTAGCAACAACAAGATGGAACCATAGGCTTCATAAGTCGTCCAGGTCGCCTTGAATATTTTGGGAATGAAAAACTTTGTGGGCCAAACAACACCAAGACACTTGTACTTTTGAGGCATTTGAAGAATTTCCCCCTTTTTTTTATCAACTTACGCAGAATGTTGATGTCCAATATGAAAAAAAAAACTAATCCTAACACAACAGTGGCTATGGGCGTTGGTACAATAGGAGATGGAAAGTTTACCTCTAATATATATGTTTTGGACAGTTAAAACTTGGTTGGAGAGCATGTTATATATGTCTAATGGTTTTATAGTGATGCTTTGCATCCAATGTTACGACTAGTAAACTAGTAACATTTTTATGGGGGTAAAAATTTAGTAAGACATGTTGATGAGAACATGTTTATAGCATGTACCGATAGAAAAACTAGATGTGACAAATCATACTCATATGTCTTAACTTATGTTATTTGGATTTTTTTTAACATCATGGGCTAAATGAGTATGATCTTTTATTCTAATTGGGCTATTTGGCCAACACAAAAGATTTGGATTGAATAAGTGGGTATTATGGGCAGAGACGAAAAATATGTGATGGGTATATTATTGCCCATTGGTTAAACTTTGGTCTAATTTGGTCTCCCTTAATATTATAGACGAGTCTACTTCGTTTTAATCCGGTTTGTACCTTTTTTACGTTATTGTACCTTTCCGTCCGTTTTTATATGTTTTCATTCGTTTTTATACGTTTTATATGTTTTCGTACGTTTTCGTTCATTTTCATCCGTTTTCGTACCTTTTCGTACGTTTTCTTATATTTTCATCCGTTTTCGTACGTTTTTTTTACGTTTTCATCCTTTTTCGTACGTTTTCGTACATACTTTTACGTTTTCATCCTTTTTCGTCCGTTTTCGTCCGTTTTTTACGTTTTCGTATGTTTCCATCTGTTTTCCTACGTTGTCATCCGTTTTCGTACGTTTTCTTCCGTTTTCGTACGTTTTCGTAGTTTTCGTCCGTTTTTGTATGTTTTCGTACGTTTTTCCCGTTTCGTACGTTTTCATCTGTTCTCGTACGTTTTCGTACGCTTTCGTACGTTTTTTAACGTTATCGTCCGCTTCCGTCCGTTTTTACCCCTTTTCATACGCTTTTGTTCGTTTTTCACGTTTTCATTCGTTTTTGTACGTTTTCGTCCGTTTTTGTACGTTTTCGTACTTTTTTCCCGTTTCGTACGTTTTCATACGTTTTTTAAACGTTATCGTCCGCTTCCGTCCGTTTTATCCCGTTTCGTACGTTTTCATCCGTTCTCGTACGTTTTTGTACCTTTTATATGTTTTTAAACGTTATCGCCCGCTTCTGTCCGTTTTTATCCCTTTTCATACGCTTTTGTACGTTTTTTAAGTTTTCGTATGTTTCCATCTGTTTTCGTACGTTTTCTTTCGTTTTTGTACGTTTTTCTATGTTTTCGTACATTTTCTTTCCGTTTTCATTCGTTCTCTTACGTTTTCATACGTTTTGGTACGTTATCATACGTTTTGGTACGTTATCATATGCTTCCGTACGTTTTCATACTCATTTGTACGTTTTTTTATGTTTTCATCTATTTTAGTCCGTTATTCTACGTTTTCGTGTGTTTTTTTCTGTTTTCGTACGTTTTCATCCGTTTTTGTACGTTTCCTTACGTTTTCGTCAATTTTCGGCCGGTTTCATCCGTGTTTGTACGTTTTTCTCCGTTTTCATCTATTTTTTCCACTTTCATACGTTTTTGTACGAAAAGCGTACAAACATACAAAAATTTACAAAAACGGAAGAAAACGTACGAAAAAGGATGAAAACGTACAAAAACATATAAAAAAGAACGACTTTGTATGAAAACGTACGAAAAAGGATGAAAACGTACAAAAACATATAAAAAAGAACGACTTTGTATGAAAAATTACGAAAACGGACGAAATCGTAAGAAACGTATGAAAACTTCGAAAAAAAATACAAAAGCGTACAAAACATACGAAAACGTACAAAAACGTACGAAAACATATAAAAGCGTATAAAAGTAAAAAAACGTGCAAAACGTAAAAAAGGTATGAAAACGGACAAATTTGTATGAAAACGTACGAAATTGTAAGAAAACGGATGAAAACGTACGAAAACGGATTAACCCATACGAAAATATATGAAAACGTACGAAAACGTAGAAAAACGTAAAAAAGTACAAAAACGGACGAAAACCTCTGAAAGGTTACGAAAACGGAAGATAACGTACGAAAACGGATGAAAATGTATGAAAACGAATGAAAACGGACGAATTTGTATGAGAACGTACAAAAACGGACGAAAACGTAAGAAAACAGATGAAAACGTAGAACACGCAAAAAATGTATAAAAAACGTACAAAACGTGCAAAAACGTATAAAACGTGCGAAAACGTATCAAACGTATAAAAACGTAAAAAACCGTAGAAAACGTATGAAAACGAGCGAAAACGTAAAAGAACGTATAAACAAAAAATTTGGACTCTTTGCCCGTTTGACCTGAGACCATTTGACCCGTGCCTGTTTGACCCAAGTTTTAAAAATCACCTGTTTGACCCACGCTTGTTTGGCCTGTTGCCCGTTTAACCCATTGTCTGAACCGCGCCCGACCCGTCCATTTTGTCACCTCTAGAAAAACATATAAAAAAGGAATAATCAATTAAGCTTATACGAGAGGGTCTCAATATAAAAAATGATATGGATGAAGTAAGTCAAGTGTAACTTGTTAATTTTGATGGAAACTTAATTGTACAATTTTTAAAATCTTTGATACTTTAGCACCTTAAATTGTTAAAAACAAAATTGGGTACCTTAATTAAATATAGATTTAAGTTCATATGGATACCAAAGTTAATGTGAATACTAATAGATTAATTCTTACCCTCCATCTTCATCTTGATCCAATGGATAAGATTAAACCTAAAAATCATTTTCCTTTTTTTTTTCAAATATTAATATTTCTCAAACCGTTAATCGATAAGCGAAAAAAAATATACCATCACGACGAGCATTAAATTATCTTTCTATCGATATCTACTTTGATATACTTTCGACGAAATTTTTTTTTCTTCGTTTTTTCATGTTTTTTACGTTTTTTTCGTTTTTCGTCTTTTTTTCGTAGTTGAAACTTGCATAAGAAATCATATATGATATTAGTCTTAAATCATATATGATATTTAAAATCATATACGATATTACTGATAAATTACATATGATAAAATAATATATGATATTAGTGTTAAATCATATATGATATTTAAGTTTAATGCAATCACATGTAATTCGATGTTAGTGTTATATCATATATGATTTTATACGAATATTCAAATTAGTGTTTAATCACATATGATATTTTCATGCAAGTTTCAATAACGAAAAAAAACATGAAAAAACTATTTTTTTGTCGAAAGTATATAAAGGTGGATATCTATGGAAAGATAATTAAATGCTCTTCGTGATGGTATATTTTTTCGCTTAATGATTAACGGTTTTAGAGATATTTAAGTTTTAATAAATAAGTAAAATAGTAAAATTCTTTTTACATCTCAAATGGTTTCAATTGATTATTTTTAAATATATGGTGAGCATGAGTTCTTGGTTATTAACCTTTTTTTTGGTATCCAATTAACTCTTCTCATTTAGATATATAACGGTAAGTTGGGTACTTTTATGCCATTTTGGTTTTAATCATAATGTTATTTTAAAATAAGCTGATTTAAGAACTCTAATTGTGCTCATCTGAAAAGGAATTTTTTAATAAACTATCTTCTCATTAGGTTAGAGATTTATTCAATGAGGCTTCAATTGTAACCTTCTGAAGACTTGACGAGAATACTCGTACATCGTGAGGCAAGGCCCTTTGGTTACTATCACTTTTATAACTTTCATCTGTTTCATTATTATACGCTTTTCGGTTTGGTTCTCTTACCTACCAATCTAAGTAGTTTGATTTCTTGTGTATGGTTTTTCTTATGTGAGTTTTATATGAGGTCCACTATTTTATTTTACTTTTGTCAAAGAATTTTATTAAATATTGTTGAAAATGCTACACTAAATGTTGAGGCAATATATAATGATATTATTAGAAATCACGGCCTTATTTCATCTTCTTAGGCTTTTCTATTCAGGTTATCTAGAGAAGGTGAGCCTTTTTAAAGGATATATGACTCATGGGTTAATTTGAGAACGTTCCCAACCTTTCTCTGTATCACTTCAAAATGTTCACAATTAACGGAGTTTAAACACTATTGACCTTTTGTTTGAAAGCTAAAACCTTACCATTTGACTATTTGATGTTCCAAATAAGGGTATAGTCATATTTTGTTTAAGTTTCAAAATATTAACAAAAATAGGAAAGAACCAGTTGAGTGCAGCCCATTTCTATACGATGTGGGTTTGTTGCTTGTGCTTTTTAATAACTAGCGGGCTACTCACTGTCGCAACGATGCGTATCATGTAACTCCAAACTTTAAGAAATAAATGATGTTATATGTATGTTTGCATAGTTGTTATCATACCAAAAAGTCTTTATATGATTAGAGGAGATGACGTTAGTGGAGTATTTTTCTTCTTTTTCAAAGTTATTCATTTAAAAGGGAAATAAAAATGAGAGAAAAAGTGAATTACAAAATATTATAAGAATGTGTATTAATTACTCTCTCTTAAATGAGTATTTATACTTATTGTATTCCTATTACTATTTACTAAATCTAGTCAAACATTGGTCAACTTTACTTAACTTTGACCAATGATAGACTTTCTTACATTATAATTATAATAAAAACTATAAAGGCAAAACAAAAAACGATACTAAGACCTAATTCGTTAATAATAAACTCTTTTCTTGATAACTAAAAATCTCCTCTCTAAGGGTTGAGTATTTATAGACGACTTCATCGTCTCGGATTTTTGAACTGTCTTCTTCCATCACAAATTGATTCCCACCTTCTCATCTGCTCACGCGCATTTTTGGCCCGTTTCTCCTCCTTAGGAGCATCAACTTCCCTTTTGAATGTTCATATGATAGTGAAAGTACTGTTTTGAATAAAACTTGGTAGAAAGTGACATTTCAAACTTTGTATTCAAAAATTTCCCTCATATTTCTGGATCAGTGCTTGATCTTGTGGCTTTGTACTTTCATCTTCCATAATACAATTGACTGTTGAAGATCAGCAGGTTTATATTTGCTGTGATGACAAATTGTTGTAGGATACAAATTTAAGTGTGCTATTTTGCATTGTGCTTTTGATAACTAATTCTTCAATTATTTAAGTGCTATGAGTGGCAAATTCTTTTGAAAATCAAAACACTGGTACTTTGTAGGAGTGATTTTCTCAATACTTTTTAACTGAAGATGTATTCAGTCGGGCATTTCTCTTTTGAATAACTCTCATCTCATTTGTTTTTGCAACCGTAAGCTCAGGCACAACATTGTTGCAATAATCAAGAACTTCTCGGATCTTTCCCATAAAAAAATTCATGAGTAACAAATTTTGTTTTAATAGGGGTGCGAATTTGACCACGCCTCCTGCACATGCCATCAATGCTTCCTGGAAGAATCTTTGTCTTTTTGGAAGTAAATCCTCTCTTGCTTTTGAACTTGTATGTGGTAGCAGTTGTTGGTGATACAGGTGTCGTCAATTCCTTTGAAATTTTCTTATCTGAAGATAAGTCTTTCCTAGGGGATCTATTTGGTGTGGGAATTGGTGTCTACATCTGCTCAATCCTAATCTCCATACTACCCGTTGCATCATTGTCTTTTTCCTTGGCAACATCATTCGTTTTCTCAACATCATCATCATTCTTCTTTTCATCTTGTTTGTCTTTATCATTCACATCATCATCATCATTAATAACCTCTAGATTTTCCTTATGACTCCTGGGCTCTATCCTAGTACCAGAATCATCAACATCATCACTAAGCATAGAATCAGCAAACTCACTTGCATATAATTCGTCATCTTCTTCACCTTCAACTATCTTTTCAATCTCCTCCTCTGCCAACTTCTCTTGTACATTAGCAATAGTTTCTTGTGCTTTAACAACTAAAGCAGTTTTATGCAAGGTGAGACTTAAAAGGGTTGCCTCAGCAATTTCATCCGTTTCTTTGTCATCACTAGGAGGTGGAATTGGAGTTGTGTTATGCTTCTTTTGTCTGATGGTAACTTTGAGTGATTTTCTCGGTAAACTTGTTTCTCTAGAACTTTGCTTCCTCTTCTTCCCCCGGGGACTAACAATAGTAAGGGTAGGTGTCTTTTGGGCTTTAGGTGTAGTCCTATGTGTTCCTTGGGTAGAAACAACCGGTTGTGGTTGATTCATTAGAACTTATACCCCGATAAATACCGTCTCATACTCCTTATAATCATCAGTGGCACGGATCTCATCAGTTAAGAATGCATCCGGAATCAGCATCCCTTGAAACAACACATTCCCTGTGGAGTAAGCACTCACCAATAGAATATCATCCTTGATAGAATAATAATACTCATTAAGCCTTTGAGGAATGGATGGAAACTTCTTCATCGAATCAGCAATTATAAGCTTGGTGAAGCGAGGGTACCGGAAGACTTCCTTTTTCTGAAATACACAATTAATGAAATCCCACCAGAGAAGAGCCGCATAATCAACATTTGTGCGATTGACCACATCATGAAATAATTGCTGTATGTTGATTTTTGTTTGATCATGCCCAAATGTTCTTGTAGTCAAGCAACGGTTGAACACCTTGAACATGGTTTACCACGGCTGAGCAAGAAACTTCGTATAGAAGGCACTCACTTTATTAACTACGCCTTGATAACCAACCGTCTGCATGAAAGACTCAATAACCTTGATGTTGACTGGTACGATGAATGGATTATCTGGAGTTTCCACTGGCAAATGAAGAGTATTACGAAACATATCAACGGTGTAAATTATATCTTGTATGTCCAGCTTGAACTTGATAATGTCTTTGGTATCAGGCACCTAGCTAACTGTCTTCCGGAATTGTTGTAAGTACACAACTAGAACATCAGCAGTACCAGTGAGAGCATAACTCAATGGATGATCAAGTAAAATTTGTCCTACTATCTTGCATTCTGGTGAGCATGGGATACTTTAGATCATAACATAATTGTTGCATCTCCCAATGCCTTGAAATATAGGGACGCATTGAGCAGATGGAATAATTTGTTGAGCCATGTGGAATACTGTATGATGACAAGAAGTGATTAGTGAAATAAGATAAAGTTTATGGAATATACATATACATAACATTTTTGTCTCTTTTCACTCTGTCTGTTTTTGTATGCTCTGGCAATTCTTTTTGAGCATATTTTGATCATTTTCATTCTCATGTGCCAATTTTTGCTTTTTCGGGCACATGCCATACGCTTTATTCGTCTTTTTCTTTTGATCTCATTTTGTATGCTCTGGCAATTCTTTTTCGAGCATACCCTGATTTGCTTTTTCGCGTATGAATTTTATCCTTCTTTCTATTTTGAGTTTCCTCACCAAAAAGCATTTATGAAATGATACTCTTTCAAGAATAATAAAGATATACTCTGATTTTGAAAATACCAATTTGGAAAAAACACAAGTAGTGACAACCATTGATGTTTAAGAAATCCAAGAGTATAACTTTATATTCTCATAAAAAACTTTTCAGTAAAAGAGTACCACTTTCTGACACAAAGATACAACTTTTTGATAGAAATATGAGATAACATTTCCAAAATCACAAGTTTGCCAAAGATGTTTGAAAACTATGATTATACAACCAAAATAATGTAACAACAATTAGATGGCCACTAAGCCACTCACTCCTCATTCTGTTCAGTGCGGAAAACGGCCAAACCGGACATGACTTAGACCATTTACCCAATTGAGTACAACAGTTAGTCATACACCATTTTCGAACGGTTTTTGAGACATTCTTTTCAAAACTTTGAAATTTGACTTTGTTGAGACATGAGAATCTATGATCATAAACAGTTGAATCACCATGTTCATTCATTTATTTTCTCAAATCATTTGAATCATTGATCACTAAATGAAAATTTTATCTATGTAAAACATATTCTTATATGATATCTGGATGGTTAGTAAATTGCTCAATCCTCATCTTGTTAAATTCAGGAAACAATCGTAACCGGACACAATCTTCACCATTTGGCCCATCTATCAATATAGAAATATGATTTTATAATTAAATTTATCATTGGTTTTTGTAAAATGACATTAGTTTAGCAATTAAGCCTACTTGAGTAATAGTAAAAATTTAGCTCATTATCTTTGTTTTCCGAAACCCAAACTAAAAAATCCTAATTTTGTTTTACGAAACCCATTTATTGGCCCAATATGTCATTTATGAAACCTTTCAGCTTTGGCCTAATAACCTTTACGAAACCATTTGTGACTGGACAATTACGATTTACGAAACCATTTAGTAAACCCTTACGAAACTGAAACCAGAAACCTTCACTTTCGTAAAACGTAATTATTAATGAAAATGATAAACGGAAAGACTTGTCTTGATTTTCAGCTTATTATTATCATTTTATTTACAATTCAAGACTGTTCTTATGTCTGAAAGCAAAAGTTCAAGTTTACAAAACCATCATGGTTACGAAACCTCATACTTTTTAGTCCACAAATGATGTTATCAGTGATCAATTCATACCAATCATATTCTAAGATACTTAACTATGTTTTGCCTCAATCAATTTATCATTTCAAACACTTTCATTTTACGAAACCCTAGATCTATGCGAAACTTATGTTAAAAATCAATTAAAGCAGTTATGTACCAAAGGAATCGAAGAAGATCACATTTTTTATGTTTGATTATCACTGAGAACTGAAAGAACGATTTGGATCATTGTTTTCTAAGTTATGAAAGCTCAAAAAGTTTGCAAAGGATTTACGAAACGAGTTACTGTGTGTGTACGAAAGTAATATGTTACGTATGAAACTTGTTCCTTTTATACTTCCAAAAATAACTTTGCATTTTTGACATTTTCAGTCCCTCTACTTACTTTCGTAGACTTTAATAACCCATACGAAACTATTCTTTTGCATTTTGACGCTTTCAGTCTCTCTACTTACTTTCGTAGATTTTAATACCCCAAAAAAAATCATAACTCCCCCTTGGATTAAGACATATTTTCACAACAAACCTTTTGAATTATTTTGCAGTTAAGTTCCTGTTTTTACCAATAAAAATATCATAACTCCCCCTTGAACAAATGTTCATTAATTCTTTTTTTCTTTTGATAAAGGTTTTTTATTAAAAAAGAAGTCATTTTTGCTTTTGAGAACACATTTTTATTTTTTGATGATGTCATGACTGAAATTTTTATAACTCCTCCTCAATAAAATATCTAATTAAAGAACTTTATCGAGAAATAGTTAATTTTGCAGTTTTGAACACACTTGAGAAGATTTTGAAAAATCAAGAATTTCATAACTTCGTCTTGAATAAATATCTAATTAAAGAACTTATTCAAGTGATTGTAATTATTTTGCTATTTTTTCACACTTTGAAATTTCAAAATTGATGATTTTTGAAAGATGTTCTTAAAGAAATCCTCATTTTGTGAATGGATTTTGATTATAAACCATATATTTTAGCAGTGAAAGATTATTTTATAAATGATTTACTCCCCCTCAGTTCATAATACATTCTAGCATTTAAAGAACCACTTTTTGTGAAAACAATATCATGAAACTGATTAAAAACTAAAAAGATATGTGTTTGCATCTTTTAAATTATATTTTTGTATTTTTACAGTTTTTAAATTTTTATTTTTTTAATTTTTGAAAAAGAAACAAAATATTTTCTGTTGTTTTTGAATTTTCTTTTGAATTTTGTTTTTGAAATGTATTTACAAAAGTTTTTTTATGTATGATCTTTCATTCAAAAAGATGACTTTGCGAGACGTTCCAACTCAGTTGGAGTCATACATCTCATACCAATCCTATGAACTAAGTACTTAAACATTTCTCTTGGAAGGGCTTTAGTAAATAGATCAGCAAGTTGGTATTCCGTCCCGACAAAGTAAAGTTCAATTGTACCTTTTTCAACATGCTCCTTGATAAAGTGATAACGGATTTTAATGTGTTTTGTACGTAAGTGTTGTACCGGATTGCATGATATGGCAATTGCACTTTTTGAGTCACAATACATTGGAATCTTGTTGTAACGATATCCATAAACAAGCAGTTGCGTTCTCATCCAAATGACTTATGCGCAGCATGCTGACAAAGATACGTACTCAGCTTCAGCAGTTGACATAGTTGTACAATCATTCTTTTTCGACGACCAGCTGACTAGCTTGTCTCCCAAAAACTAAAGTCCTCCAGATGTGCTTTTATAATCATCAAGGTACCCTGCTAAATTTGCATCTGAATAAGCAATTAGCTCAAATTCAGAATCCTTCGAGTACCATAATCCCTTATTAATGGATTGTCTGAGGTACCGAAGATCCTTTTGACCTCTTTGAGTTGTTTCTCAGTTGGTCGTGCCTGATAACGTGCACATAAAAATGTTGCAAATACAATATCTGATCTACTTGCCGTAAGATACATGAGTCCTCCAATCATACTACGGTATTTAGTTTGATAAGTTGGAGTACCTTGTAAATCTGCATCGATTTTGGCAGTAGCCATTGGTGTCGTAACAGTATCACATTTTTCCATCCCGTGTTTTCTAAGAAGCTCCATAGTGTATTGTGATTGATTTATGAAGATTCTACAAGGGGATTGATGAATCTAAAGTCCTAAAAAGAACTTCATCTCACCCATCATTGACATTTCAAAGTTATCTTTCATTAATTTTGCAAATCTGTTTGAGAAAACTGGATATGTTGAACCAAAAATAATGTCATCGACATATACTTGAACTAATAAAATGTCCTCCCCGTGTCTTCGTGTAAATAGTGTTGGATCAACAATACCTTTTGTGAAATGGTGTTCAATCAAGTAGGAAGAAAACTTGTCATACCATGCTCGATAGGCTTGTTTGAGACCTTACAGAGCGTTCTTGAGACGATAAACGTGGTTAGGAAAGTCTAGATCTACAAATCCGTCGGGCTGGCTTACAAAAACTTCTTCTTTCAATGGACCATTGAGGAATGTAGTCTTCACATCTATCTGGTTTATTGGAAAGTTCTTGTGAGCCGAGTAAGCCACAGACATTCAAACAGCTTCTAGTCGTGCTACTGGAGCAAACGACTCCTCAAAATCTATTCCTTCTTGTTGACTATAACCCTTTGCAACGAGATGTGATTTGTTTCGAATAACTGTGTTTTTAGCATCCGTCTTGTTTTTCCAAATCCATTTTACCTTGATTGCATGTCTGCCTTCAGGTAATGGAACAAGTTCCCAGACATCTAATCATTTAAACTGATTAAGTTCACCTTGCATTGATTCGATCCATCTATAATCAAGCATAGCTTCCTTGATGTTTTTGGGTTCAATAAGACTCACTGTGAGTGAGTACATACACACCTCTACGTCAGTTCGGAGTCTATTTCTTGTTTGAACTGGCTTAGAAGGGTCACCAATCACTTGTTCAATTGGATGATTCTTAGTCTGTTAGCCTCAATTTTATTGAGTCAATAAAGGAAGCTCGTTCCCGTGTTCAAGACCTCACTTCGGGGAAGATTGTTAGCCTCAATTTATTGAGTCGAACAAGGAAGCTCGGTCACTCTACGATGGAGCTTCGGTCTTTAATTAGTTAATGTTGTAACAGGATAATATCGGGAATCGGGCTCGATAGATAATCTAATATTGTATATGTTTCGGGTTTAATCCCAAACAAAACCCGAGCCCGGGTCCTAGTTAAATATCCCGCGCGTCACATTAAATGTGTAGGGGTATATATATATATATTTAGATATTTTTCTTTTCAGAAAATATCTCATATATATAGATATTTTCTTTTAGAAAATATTTAAGTTTTCATTTTTCTAATATATCTTTTTTCTCTCTTCTCTCTCTCTCCAAATCTTTATCTTCTTTCTAGTTTCTTGCTTTGATTCGTTTTTCGGAATATGAAGTGAAGTAAATCATTAAGTACCTATTTTAGGCATAAACACACGATTTTAGGGCTTAAACGACCCCAAAAAAGTGTATAAAATAACACCTCATCAAATACCCCTACATTAGGGATTTGCTTGTCCTCAAGCAAATGGGCTTTTCAATCTAGACAATAACAATATGAGGGGTCATTTTACCTACTCTTTAAACATATTATACAACATAACCTCCTAGACCTCATAATTAAAAGCACGAAAAATACATACTAGCACCTCACATAAGTGTTTGGGATTCTCTCTTTCACTCGGGTGTATAATGAATTATAACATATGGGGGAAACGAAAAATCACACTCATTACCTGTCATAGTATATAAATTACCATAGGTTTAGTAAAGGATCAAACCTTCACCGCTAGACGCAAGTATTATTCATTACTATCTAAGAGGTCTTTTAAAGGGTTGTGGGGTGTAGGTGTATCATAACATATAATGGAAAAGGAAACGGATGGGATACATTTGGGTGGTGACTTTGGGTGAATTTGGAGTGGAAAGGTTAGCTAATTATTTACATGAATACACGCTGGTTTGGTTGCTAAGCCAAGACTCGGACGATGATATACAAACTCTACACAACTCTACATCAATCTCTTTCTTTTTCTTTTCTCATTTTTTTAACATAATACATCACATGGGGGGTTTATAACACGTACCCCTACACTTGAGCTTTTACATGCTCGATAATTACAATCTAACTATTGACCCAATTTGAGGTGGATCAAAGTAACATAGATATCATTTGACAAACATATGGGGGTATTGACTTAACTTTTCTTCCCTATTCTTCCGTGAAATAAATATTACCATGAATCCCAATCGTCCCAAAACTGTATTTAGAAGGATAAGGACTTAGCAATCGTGTACTCAATAATTAACTTGGGTTAAACACAATAGTGTACTAAAGGTAAGTACATATAAGGTAGTCTAAGGCTTTTTGGGTGTAACGATTGATTTAAGGGTGTCGATGCTCTTCATTAATAGTCCAGATTAACCAGAAAATTACAAGAACCGTGAAAAAGGATAGGCTCGGAGGGTTGTACTAGGGTATCCTACACTAAAGGTGAGTGCATGGCAAGGGTGTGGGATAGTTATATGATCGAGGTGACCATCATAACAATTACAGGTTTAAAACATGGGTTAATCCTAATGCCTCTTATCAAGCAAATCCTAATACTTACTATGCGGTCTCGGGATGCATCACAAAAACAAGTTCTAGAATTTAATATACTACCGGTACACTCATATGAATTTTACTAACACCAGACATTCCAGAAAAGGCGACGAAGACCACACGTACACATCCGTAACGACAGAATAGACACGTGTGACTGCTCACTCCTTAACTCGAACCGGGTAAAGATAAAATCATCTTGGGTTACCGACGATAGGTACCCGAATTCCTAAAGATCTAAGGGCGAACCTCACATTTTTGGGGTGGAATTTTAAGGGTTATTGTGCTAGTCATATAAATTCCTATCCATGGGACGCTAGTAATACTCGGTTTTCGTTGGTATGTGTCGTAAAAAAAAATTGGTAAAAATCACCCTTTTATGCTATGTTTCGATATATTACCCATCTTTTTAAGGACAAAGCAAATGACAAATGAAAGAATAGTTTCTAAGGCTTATTTCCCCCTACACTTATTTTGAACATTGTCCCCAATGTTCTCTGGAAGTACCCATTAAAACAGATAAAGGGAAAGAAAACAAGTAAGAATCTCGTACTCCTATGGTTACTCTATATATGGAGATGAAAACATGCGATAATGGTTAGATCGTCCTCTGAGAATAATCCAATGGAAAATTCCATAAGATCTTCCAGCTTCTTTCATCACATATAACATGTTTTTATAAAATATTTTAAAGACAGGAAAATTAACCAAGCATAAAATTTACGATTTACCAAAACATATGAATTTAGGGCTCGACTCGATAGATGGGATGAAAGATTTATTAAATTTATCAGGTTTTTGCAGGTTTATACAGAAGAATACCTATATTAAATATTGCACAAGTTTTATTTTCAAAAGTAATTAAAAACTTTTAAGTTTTCTGGACCTGGGCGTTTGACGCTGTCGAGGTTGGTGTGACCCCGTCACAGGTGTCGTAGTGACGGCATCACTTGTTAATAGTGACGCCGTCTCCACCGTTTGTGAAAACGAAAATTTTATTTTTGATGAAAAATTTCCTTGCACTTGTTCCAGAAGTTAGTTCCTGTATCATTGTTTGGTACAAAACTGTAGATTTAACCAATTCAATCATATGACTCAAAAACTAACGCGAATTAATCTAAATACAATTTCATTTAACATGTTTGAATTTGGCTCAAAAGCCGGATAAAGTCCCCTACACTTATTGTTTGCAAAATACCTTTGATTGAAATTAAGACGAGGTTAAAGACAATGCAAAGCATGATTACAAGATAGTTCAAACATAATAAAACAAACTATAAAGAATTAAAACATACATGATACTCCTAATATGCGGGAAAAGTAAATTGGGTTGCCTCCCAAGAAGCGTTTTTCTTTATTTATGAGTCTTGTAGCTAGACTCGAATGCTTACGTGCCCATGAATGATCCATTCCTTTATACTTTCATCCACTTGGTATTCTGGTCCTAGGTTTAACCAGTTTTTGTACATAAATTTGTTCTTTTCATAAGAGTGCCTGAATCCCTTCATCAAATCATTTTGGCTAAGTTCTAACAGTGGTGGGACTTTACTCCAGTTGAAGTTCTTGAGCCTAGGTATAGTGCGTGGCATCCTATATGTGTATGTGTCAAAGATTTTGGTAAATGAGACTAATCCCTTGGCGACGTCATATTTAAGCTTAGTGATTTTTCTAAAGGGTTTGCCCATCAAGACTTCAGCCATGTCGCTCATGATAAATTCCCCTATGTCCTCTAACATAATAAAAATTTTGATATAGGTTAAACTTCCTAAAAACATGTAGACATCCCTAACAATGGCAACTAGGTTCTTTCCTATCCCATCTAGTCGTTCTATCATTATTATATTATTGGCTTTACGCGAGATAATGTTCATTGGTAGAAAATAGTCAAGATAAGCAGTGAATTTCCTAAATCCTATCATACATTGAAAGGCAAGGTCATCCCCGTCAAGACTATTGATAATTCTTTCTCGGCGTAGTGTTCCTGCATTTTCGTATTTACTTAACTTATTAAGAACTTCCTCATCATCCGAGTCATTGTCAAAGTGAGAGAAGGGGGAGACAAGAGGTGTTTCTACCGATCCATCATCAAACTCAGGGTCATTATTATTGGTCTCATTGGGTTGGTCGGCAAAGCGATTAAGGAATTGCTCAATACTCTCCAGGCGAGAGTCAATAAAGGCCGAGATTTTCTATAGCTCTTGGAGCTCTTGGTTAAATCGTGCGCGTAGCGCAACTGGTAGGAAGGTCGGAGTATGTGGTGGATTCGGTTCTCCATAAGAAGAATGGAATTGTCATATGAAAATTCCCGAACAAAGAAACAAAGAAAGATAGGGCTACCAGAAAAGATAATATGTGGAAACTAAATATTACTTGAAAGGATTCAAGCAAGTAGAACTAACCTAAACTATGATAAAAACCTAACTATTCCCCAAGCAGCGGCGCCAAAAACTTGACGTGCGGTCATCGTAGGACTTCTACACAAGAAGTTTTACAACTCCCTAGGCAGTGCACCTAATTGTTGTAGTGTAGTTTGGGCATGACTCGGGGATTGTCTTATCGTTCACTCGAGGAATAGGTTGGGAAGGCTTGATCACGGTCTAACAGAATTCTAAGGGTTGAAGGGAGATTATTTTTTGTTTTTGTATTTTATGAAAGCAGGTAAAATCATATAATTAAGAGAGTGGTTTGGTTTTAGCTAATTAACTAATTTAATATTCTAAATAATGCGTGATAAAAATGAGATAAATATTGTGCTTATTTTAATCATATTTACTACCCTGGATGGCTTCTTCCTAATGTTATTGCCTTGTCACATTGTGATGAGCTATGTAATATATATTTTTTTTTTTTCCTAAGCATGATCGAATTACATGGAACCCGCCGTCTACGTAGGATGCCGCTAGAGCAAACGCTCATGAAGGTTGTATGAAGACTATTACACGGCCCTAGGAGTTTATAAGTGCATGTAAAATACATTAAGTGATCACTTACTATTATGGGCAAGGTTAGTATGAAGACTGTTCCTGATGGTAATCATTTCTACTTAAGATTAAGGGTCTTGGACAAACCACCAACGTATATAGGTACTACAATTGGCGAATTGAGGACATCTGAGTGAAGAGGAAATTCTTACACTCAGAGTTCTCGCATCCTTAATTCAAAACAATATTGAGATCCTGAAACAAAAGCTTAATACAGACTAAGATAATAATAACAAGAAAAGTAGAGAAACCAAATGAAAGTAGAACAATAATGATATTTAAGGAGAATTACACCATGTTTAGATCTAGGAGAATGTAGGAAACATTGTGAAACGCTACAATTCCTAAAACTAGATTTGTCACACGTTACATGGCTCCTTCTTCCTTCCTTCTCTCGCTAGTGTTTTCTAGAAGTGTTCTTCTCCAAACCCTAGTGTGAGCTGTGGGAATGGAGAGATGTCTCAAATGAGCTGAATTGAGTTCCTTTTATAGACTTCGAAATTGTTATGGCGTAACGTGTTAAGGGGTTACACCGTAATCGTGCTGACGAGGCATTCCTTTTGATAGAAAATTTTCATGTTATGCCGTAATCTTATGCAGGGATTACGACGTAATGCTGACTAATTATAGAAGAAGTGTTGGTGTGCATGGTTTACGTCGTAAAGTATGACTCAACATTATTACATCGTAACCTTACGAGAGGGTTACGGTGTAATCTTCATAAACTACCATCATTTGTCCACTTTGTATGCAAAAATGTACGAATACTTGTATTTCCTGAAATTAACATGAAAAACAATTAAGTACTATTATAAGGGTAAATACGTGATAATTATAAGCATTTACGCAGGTATTTTGACACAAAAAAGTATTAAATATTTAATGTTATCAAATATCCCCCACTTGACTTCTGCTTGCACCCAAGTAGACCTGTTAGAATAGTTTATAAAAGGATTTCTCTGATTTAACTCAAAGAAATAAATCTATAAAAGGCTTATGCTAGAAACATCGAAGCCGAACACCTCACAAAAAGGGAATCAAAAATCACTCAACTCTCAGCTAGTCTAAGTGTTCATTTTCGGGGTGATCGCTCAACCGCACAGTCATAGCATGTATTCTATCATAAGCTTGGGGAGTACACAAATCTGCATCAGTTAGAATTAGGGTCTAAACAATTCTTAAAGGCAACATGGGTGACATAACTCAGGTTTATTGGGTGATTTGAGGGTTAAGATAGACATGAGATACACATTTAATTGGTGTTAAGATAAAAACACAAAACAAATAGTCATATATAATCTAAGGTATCCATAACTGGCTACTGTACATCCATAGTCTAAGTCCTTCAGTGCGAAAATTTGATCATATCTTCACAATGGGTTAGCTAATAATGAGATCTTGCGGAGCGTGCTAACCCATTCTTCACTGGATGGCTTATAGTTGCACCATCCCCACAATTACTAGGTGGCTTATAGTTGCACCACCTTTTTACTTAGTTGGTTTTATTACCAACATCAGGAGTTTAATCGCTAGGTGGCTTATAGTTGCACCATCTTTTCTTTTCTTTTTATTTTATTTTACAATACTCCTTTATATGTTAAACATCCCCCCACTTGAGATAAACGGTATCGAAAGTGATAATACTTGAGGGTCTTCCATGATCAAAATAATATGTCATCAACAAAAGTGCCAATCTTCGGACCATTTTCCTGAACCATAAACTTAGGTAGCCAGAAATTTCAACACAAGGATAAATATAGACTACATGGTTGGTTAAGGTAAAATGGTGTAATGAAACATATAATATTGGGTGAAAACATAGATTGGTTTAAACAAGGGTGATCTAGGGGTATCTTGCACTAATGATGAGTGCAATAAAAGGGTTTTTATCATGGGAGGTCGACAAGTCAGTGTAACAAGTCGATAAACACACACATATAGGCTTATTTAGGTGAATTCCTAATTGTTGCCTTCTCGAACCATCTATTCCTGCTAATCGATTAGGTCTCGAAATGATGTACAGACCAAGTTCTAAAGTCTACAATACTACCAGCACACTCAATATTTTGGTAGATTTTTGTATAATGAGATGAAAACGGATCACCAGGCTTAAATCTCACCAATAGAAACATAGGGTAAATGTGCATTCAGCAAAGATTAATTCTAGTTTATTAAGAAAAAACATGCCAAAAATTTTAAAATTGGCACCATTTTTCAAATAAAACTAGAAAATCGAGGGCAAAAATTAGTCGAGTGAATCTTATTTCTACTCCCCCAACTGGAAATATACAAAGTCCTTTTTGTATGAAAATAGAAAATAGAAATAAGAATAGAAGAACTCCCCTCGTAGTGTTTTTGAACAAGAGGTTCAAAAAAGTGAAAGGTCCAAGGAAGATAATTGGATTGGCCCAATTATGTAGTGATCTTGCATGCAAGTCTATGGACTTTACGGTGTAACGGGATTGGCCCAATTATGCCGTAGACAAAATGATTACGGCGTAACACCCAAAAGTGTTTACTCCGTAATGTGTTGCTGAGCTCAAATTTCCATCTAAAACACATTTGTTAGCAGCAAACACAGATAGATAAACAGAAGTAACATCCTACGAATTTAAATTATTACAGACATAAAAGAAAATTGTTTTGAATTGTTCCTTGGTTTAAATCAAAACGAAGCGCTAATCTTCGTTCATGTCATCCTGTTGGTTTTGGGAAGTGGAAGGACCTGCGTTGGCATCACCAAACAAACCAAATGGGTTAGGAGACGAGGAAGGAGCAGTAGAGTAGATAGGAGTGCTGGACATGAAGTTTACACCCTGTTGAACCCCAAGATCAGGAATATCTGGAACATAGGCGTAGGGGGTTCTATTATAGCGGGTATGATCAATGTGGTGATGGGCAAGAAGCTGCGAAAGATGATATGTGTTCCAAGTTAGGAACCTTTCCTGCTCCGTCCTCCAATGTCCAAACTCCCCATAAAACTGGTCATACTGCTCGGACATCCCGGATACCACATAAGTGAGCTCATTAACGTCGCCTACTAGTCTGGAGATGTCAGTCTCAATATCTCCCAACCTCTCATCCATAGCTCTAAGTCTGTTAGTGGTGGTCATGTTAGGGTGGCGTCTCACACCCCCTACATCAGCTTGTCCCATACAAGCTCCAGCTCCCTCATCCTCAGCAACCTTGGGGATATCATCAACCATCTCACCATGACCCAAAGCATTATACTTTCAAATACCCAGATCTACCAACTTGGCTACATTCAGGAGGGAAGTCTCAGGACCTAAAGTAACTCCTCTCAATGCCCCCGGAGTCATCAGTCCAAATGACCTAGCAATCCTACCAATCAAATGTGCCCCAACAATCAGGCTCTTCTTCTTGTACCCTTTTGCTTTATCTGCGAAAAACTTAGCAACATGCCATGAAACATCAATACTAACCCCTTTATCCATGCTATGCAATAAAAACAAGTCATCTAGAGTGACTTTTTCTTTCTCACTGTGCCTACCTGCAACAGACAAGGCTAGCAAACGATGCGCCAAATGGCGAATAGGGTTACGGATAGAGGTGTAGGAGGGTGGGTGTCGGGTGTCATAGTGATCACGGGTGGTAATGTTGACAACATATTCAGTGGGGTCGTAGTTGTGGGGCCTACTTCTAAAACATGACTCATAAAAAGGCCCAAACAGATTGTTGCCCATTTCCTCAGGCGTGTATAAACCCAAGGCCAAGATAAACTGTCTCATCGTTATGCTTCGCTTCTCCCCTCCTAGCTAAAAAACCATGGTATCCACATTGTCTAAATCCACGATATTATCCCTGAATGTGAAACTAGACAAGAATTCCATAACATACTCTCTGACAACTTGCTCTTAAATCCTTAACAACCTGTTCCATGCTTGAGAAGTAAAAGTCCTATCATCCTGCGTAAAGCTAACGTGACAGAACTGATTAAGGTTTTGAAGTGCAATTCCTTCATGGAGAGCAGCAAATTCCTCGATATCAAGAGCTTCGGGTCTCTCAATCTCCTTTTTTTGAATCTCCACAAGTCTTTTCTTGAATTCCTTCCTGCTGTCAAGGTTAAAGTCACGGTTGTTAAACTTTAACCATTCACCTGAAATATAAATTTGCAAGGTTTAAATAGTGAAATGGTATCGTAATACTCCTAAATTAGAGAGGTCAGGGGGACATTACGGCGTAACCATACAATGGGTTACGATGTAACCACAATGCTTGCACCGTAATCATAGAAAGGTTACGGCATAATCCTGGCTAAATCAAAATCCTCAAATACAATCATTAAAATTAGACCTAGCCATTAATTCCAAATAGAATTCTTAATATACCAATTCATCAGGGTATTCACAACTGGGTTATCAAACTTGGTTTACGGCGTAACGTTTATTCCTGTTACGCCGTAATAGAAATTCTTACGTCGTAACTATTTCTCGGATTGCGGCGTAAACTAATCGAACATAATTTGGTCAAAATCATAACCACAAAAATCCCCTAATTAAAAACATGTTTAATAATTAAATCGACATCAAAGTTTCAACCTGTTACGTCGTAATCGATGTCAACACGCCGTAATACAATTGATTACGACGTAACACTGTGCATGCTTAGTTCCCATAAGATCATTCGATTTTACCCATTTTTGGAATTAAATCTGAATTTGGATTTAACCATTTTATTATTGATTCTTTGATATACCAAAAACTTGAATGATTATTCAAGACAAAATAAGGAATGGCTAAGCATTGACATTGTAATAATTAGCAACTCGAATCAAATGATAAAGGAAATTTCATAGAGGAATCGAATATAAGATAAGATAAAAAGATGATAACCTGCCATGATGGATCGAAGTGGACGATTGTGAACAAAAAAATTCGTTATTACTGAGATTTAGTAGAGCACAAGAGATGAAAGAAACTGTTTTAATCCTGGTCTTATTTGTTTTATATCTCAGTAATGAGTTTACGGCGCAACATATATAATAGATTACGCCGTAACCGTTGTTTAAACCGTTTTGAAAATTAATTTTGAAAAGGGGTGATTACGCCGTAACCCTATACCTCGGTTACGGCGTAAAATAGTTTTGACGAATTTTGCTTTTAAAAAAAATAACATGAACTTTATTTTACCAAGACAATACTTTATTATTGCAGGAATTAAAAATGAAACCTTTCGGGTTGTCTCCCGGTTAGCACTTTTGTTTGTTTAACGAGTCGTTAAGTTTGACTCCTTCACGGCTACGTTGTTTCCTTGCTGGAGATGAAGGTTCCCGCGTCCTTCAGGTTCTTATCAGTGTCCTGTGACATTTGCTTAGAAAAGACGATTAGAAATATGATTAAGTCTTAACTCATTAAATAAACAACGGCGCAAAAAAATTGATGCGTATTTTATTTTAAATATTTATTTACCAAGTTTTAAATTTATAAAACTCGTTTTACCTTTACAACACACTAACGGGTAGAGAACCCGGTCGTGAGTAGTGAAGAGATGGTAAATTCGAGGTCGTCCCAAGAGTAGTTTATTAATGAATTAAAACCGAAAGAATGAAAGATATTGAATAATTTGTGAACTAAAAGTAAAGAATAAAATACTATGATAGAAGGTATATCATTACTGAGTTACCTCAGATGATTCCCGACTTCCCTCTTGGTGCAATTTATCATTATAATAATCTGAGGTGACACTAAACTAAGACTGACATCCTTGTTTTAGCCTATGATCCCTAGGTGGAATGAACCCGAGAAGGGAATTAACCTATTCCTAGTTCACAGTGACTTATCCCTCTCGTGGTTTAACATTAGGACAATCCGACTCAATAGTGTATCACGCCTAATACTATAGCTAGGTCCTATAGCAAGGGATGAGAATCGAACTATAATCAAACAGGGCGGATGGCACAGATTGCTGAATTTCAATCTTAAGATTAAGGGTCTTGGTCAAACCACCAACGTTTATGGGTACTACAATTGGTGAATTGAGGACATCTAAGTGAAGAGGAAATTCTTACACTAAGCGTTCTCGCATCCTTAATTCAAAACCAATATTGAGATCCTAAAACAAAAGCCTAATACAGACTAAGATAATAATAACAAGAAAAGTGGAGAAACCAAATGAAAGTAGAACAATAATGATATTTAAGGAGAATTACACCATGTTTAGATCTAGGAGAATGTAGGAAACATTAGGAAACGCTACAATTCCTAAAACTAGATTTGTCACACGTTACATGGCTCCTTTGTCCTTCCTTCTCTCGCTAGTGTTTTCTAGAAGTGTTCTTCTCCAAACCCTAGTGTAGGCTGTGGGAATGGAGAGATGTCTCAAATGAGCTTAATTGCATTACTTTTATAGACTTCGAGATTGTTACGGCGTAATGTGTTAAGGGGTTACGCCGTAATCGTGCTGACGAGGCATTCCTTTTGATAGACACATTTCATGTTACGCCGTAATCTTATGCAGGGATTACGGCGTAATGCTGACTCAGCATAGAAGAAGTGTTGGTGTGCATGGTTTACGCCGTAAAGTATGACTCAGCATTATTACGTCGTAACCTTACGAGAGGGTTACGCCATAATCTTCATAAACTGCCATCATTTGTCCACTTTGTATGCAAAAACGTATGAAGACTTGTATTTCCTGAAATTAACACGAAAACAATTAAGTACTATTATTAGGGTAAATACGTGATAATTATAAGCATGTACGCAGGGATTTTGACACCAAAAAGTATTAAATATTTGATGTTATCAGGTTGAAATAAAAAAATGTCAAAAACCATTAAAAACCGAGATCTACGTATTAAACCTGCAAAGCTGGTACATAGACTGAATCAACGGCATCTCCTGATCAGCCTTCCTCTTAGGCTGACTCACACGGTTCACTTCTTCAACACCAAACGCATTTTTATAGAACAAAACGGCGTCGTTCACCTTCGTTGCTTCCACAACACCTGACTCTTCACCACCGTAAACGTCACCGTCTTCTCAACAATCTCACTGTTAGCGCCATTAGTCTCAGCTCCGTCAGTCACTACTGTTGCCATTTTTGCTTTTTTTGAAACCAAAACTTTCTTGTAAACAACTACCAAAATTTTCAAAGAAGTCATCAAGAACCAACATAAATTCACTCATCCAAACTAAATGCCCAAATTTCACACTAAAATGAAAACAATTTTTGGTATATAAATATGAACTTAATATTAACGATTTGTAACCACATAATGGTTTGTATTCCGTAGTTTAAATTTTTTGAGACGGAAAGCAATAATTAAGTAACGATAAAAATCATGTTAACAAAAAAGTTACTCCTTAATTTGTTTATGGGATTCAAATAAAAGCCCAAATTGAGTGCTTAGAGTTAGAGACCATAATTGGGTCATAATATTAGGCTTTTAGGCCCATGGATCTCAAAATTAACACACAGCCATCTTTCATCTTCTTTGAACAAAAAATCACAACAAAAATTAATCATAATTTTTTTTGTTTCAGAATCTACTAAAAAGAAGCGAAATTTGACCAAGATTTATCTTAATACGAAATGCGTTTTAGGCGTATAAATCGAATGAATAAATATGCGTTTCGTTTCACCTTCACAACTTACAAACAACATTAATATCATTCATGTTGCTCTCCTTTAATCAATCTTCTTCTTTAAACATTTTTTCACTTCAAATTAAATTTACTCAATCAATCATTCTATGCACATTCGATTCGATATTCGACTCATCCATAATCACTCGATATCATGTTCAAAAACTTACACAAACTCACAACTCAAATAACTAAATGCTTATCTGATTTCAACAATTAGCGATATCTACTTGTTTTTGTCATCCTGATTTCGCTCCTTTTATTCCTCTCAAACAATCCGTCAAACTACTTAAACAACCTCAACACATTAATATATACCCAAAGCAGGTATAATAACGAAAACTTGGACGTAAAAAAGTCGAGAATAGCGGTGTGTTTAGTAGGTGGAGCGAGGAGCTTTGAACTAACTGAAGGTTCAATAATTGAGAATGTGTTGAAAGAGTATCCGAATGCGGATTTGTTTTTGAATAATCCGTTGGATGAGAATAGTTTCAAGTTTTCAATGTTGAAGTCGGTGTCTAGAATTGGAGGGATTCGGATTTTTAAGCCGAAGGTCATGCAGGAAACTGATGAGCACATAGAGTGTTAAATACATGCACCCTTGGTTTTAATTAGGGGATTGTTTGTATGCCTGTAACTCCCAAAACTTTTCATATCTGCTTGGTATTAAACCTGTAGTTAACAATCGATGATATCGTTATTTCACTAGGAATTGTACACTTTACAAAGCTTTGGTTACAAACCATGAAACCTCCACATTTAATTTTTGTATTCAATATTTATATATACGAGGCGTTCATACCCGTGCGATGTACTGGGCTTGTTTTTTGAGAAAAATTAAAGTTTTACTTATGTTAAGCATCGAACTTGTTCTTGAAGTCGGGGTTGGTGTGATGCACGAATCTTGTTCTATAAGGATCAATCTCAGTCTCAAAAAATTTGTCACTTTGTCATTTTAACCCAAGTATATAGTATTGTAACTCCATTATAAATAGCATTGATCATAAGAGGTTTTCGGTTTTTTTATAACTAAAACTATAAAGGCATTTACACACAATTAAATGTCGATGATTACAAAACTTAGCATTGATCATAACCATTAACCCATTTATACCTATTCTACTACTTCATCTCTTGGTTATTTCTAAAAGCTTCGGTTGATCGACGATGGCCAACTGTAGATGGTGGAATCCGACAATTTCCATTAATAAATGGTCCTTAAATTTAAGATCTATTTTGATTGTTTTGCAAACTGCTTTTGTTGTGTAGCACATTCTAAATTAATTACTTGCAACCAAAAAAACAAAACATAAACGAATGAAAGAAACCATTAATTCAATTTTAGTGACATATATATACGAATAAAAATAAAAAAATTAATCTATGAATATGGCTATATGTGACGGTTGTTTTGTTGGTGTATGAACAGCCTCTTCAACGGCAATCTTTCCTTGTCTCGGTGGCTCACATAGATACGACATTGCTATGAACCGAGCATATTGATCTCTAGCCATTATTACCGGCACACTCTTATCTTCTTCTTGTTGTATAATGTTCAAATAGTCATAACGTAAATTAGAAGATTGTAAGCATGGTAAATAATATGTTTTGGTTCATCATCTTTTAGTCCAAAATCATAAACGAATCGTGTTTGACATACTTACGAAAGAGATCATGATGCACATATGTTTAGACGCATAGATTGAATATCAGGACAACCTTCTTACAAAGCTTGTTACCAAGCAAAAAGATCACTTCATCTGAGAGTTTTGAGAAACTATCTTAAAAGGTTGGTTGTTTTTTTCAAATAGCCACTTTTATGGTATGTAAGAGCGTCGGGAAATGCTTGTCCTTTGCTTGTTTCTTTTTTTCTTTATATTTAACACCTTCTTTTTATAAAACTTCAGTAATCAATACAACTTTTTGTTTAACTCTAATTTCAACATTCAGGACATTTACAAAATCCAAAAAATGACAAGCATCATAATCTTCTTAATCGGTTTCCATGTCCTTGCTCCCGCCCCCTGAGATAACAAACCAAGAATGAATATTTGTCTTTACTCCATCATCATCATTTTTAAACTTTTCAATAAGTGCATCAGCTCCAATACCTTCTAGTTTAGCCGATATACTCATCCACTCACTCATGTCCTTCCCTTATAAAAAAGAGCCCATACTTATAAGTGCTGACGGATTCCCACCAAATTTAGAAACTATATTTAATGAAACCTCCTTGAAACCTACATGCCACAAATGCACACCTGATAAAAAGCTTAATAGCTTTGTTAGCATTTAACATCCTGACATTATGTGTACGATTTACGTCGTGAGCAAATACATGTATAATGGCATGTTCACGTTTATCGGTTGTGTGGGTTGAGTAGGCGGGGATGATTTCACCTGAAGATCCTGCAAAATAGGAAACAAACGTCAGCATCTTCACTTTCTTCAAGTTATAATACACATCATAAGATGAGTTAGGATACCTCGGGAGCCAAAATGCTTCATGTCTAATTTATAATGATCCTGGGTCGTTCCTTTGTATTCTTATAACTCCAAAGCCTGCTCATATCCCCTTGCTGTTACATCACCCCCATTTAACCATGAATGTTTTAAGCAACCAATTTAGTAGGGAAATTCTTTGTATTCTTAAAACTCCAAAAACTGCTCATACCCCCTTGCTGTTACTTCACCCGCATTTAACAATCAACCTTTTTATCAGCCACTTTATTAGGGAAATATTTGTACAATTCTCAAAGCTTGTGTTACTCCTCTTGAAGCCTCCACAATAAATGTGTGTACTCAATCTTTAAGTATAATAGATATAGATAAATATATAAAAACTATATATATATATATATATATATATATATATATATAAATTCGGTTTTTTGTTCGGTTTTCGATTCAAATTGCCAAACCCATATCCAACTCAAAAACCGAATTTACAATTCGATTCGGTTCAGTTTTGATTTTGATTTTTTTTATTTTTTAGATTAATCTGCTCACCCTACGTAATTCACTATCCAAACAAGTTCACAATTGAAATAACGAAAATGTGAAGAAACCCACGACAAACAACTTCTAATTCAAACACCAAACCTTCAAATCAAAATAACAATGAGCGATCCTTCTCTTTTTTTTCTTTATCTTCATGGCTAAAAGAACCTAATTCTGATACCACTTATTAGTAATCAAAGACAAAACAAACAAACAAATTCGAACAAACGAAGCGAAAGCTTTATTCGAATTACCAAATCAAATTCAAAGGTACCAACGCAAAACTCTAATCAAAAGTGTTAGACCAAAATAGATTAGATGGGTCGGTCCAATAATATAGATGGGCCGTACCTATTAGGTTATGTGTTAGTTGCTTAATCTCTAAGCCATGACATTAGTATAAATACACATACAATCTAATGTACAAATCACAATTACAATTACAATAATATATACCCTTTGAGGTTTTATATGACATTAGAGCCAAAACACTAAACAACCTTTTTTTTCCGGCACAGTTCCGGTCACTTTTCAGCCACCACAACAACCCCACCAGATCCACTCCTGACCACCTCACCACCGCTGCCGTCGTCGGCCACCGACATTGTCAAAAACCCTAAAAAGGGGGGAATATTACTATGGCTATGATTTCAGCTTTCACCACAGTCGATAAAACGGCTCATAACTCTCGTAAGTTTGCTTTTACCCTTTTACCCACAAATTATGGTTATTGGAAAACTATGATTGAACCATTCCTCATCACAAACAATTTGATGGATTATGTGGATGGTTCAATACCGTGTTCATCAAAAACCTTATCCGTTACCGATGGTGTTAGTGTTCCAAAGGAAAACCCTAATTATCCAATTTGGGTCTCCAATGACGCCCACGTCTGTATGCTAATTATCTCTACAATCTCAGAAGCTTCTTTTCGCCATGTTCAAGGTACAACTTCTCGTGATCTTTGGTTGTCCCTTAAAAAGGCTTATGCACCTCATTCCACATCTAGGGAATACACTCTCAAAACACAACTTCTGAGAATAAAGATGCACGATGATGAAACTCCTGATGCTTATCTAAATCGTGCTCAAGAATATGTTGATGCACTCGCCGCCATTGGTGAACCTGTAAAGGATAAAGATCTCGTTATGCTTGTTGTCTCAGGTCTTCGTGAAGAATATAACGGTCTTAAAATTACAATCACTGCCCGTCAAAGTCCAACTACATTTAGTGAGCTTCATGCACTCCTTAGTGATCATGATTATATGCATGGAAAAACTCGTACACCCATTGCACCATATGGTCCACAAGCCTTTTATGGTGCTCGCCCATCAAACAACAACAGGAGTAACAATAACAACAACCGTGGCAATCGCAACAACTCTCGTGGTAACAACAATCGAGGTCGTGATAATGGTCGTCAATTTGATTGGGCATCCACCCAAAATACAGTGTATGACACTTGCAATAGATGTGGTATTGGTCACATTCCATCACAATGCCCTAATTGTGACCCTTCTACTATTCGCACTCGACCATCTGCTAACTTTGCAAATACCCGTGCTCAATCCTCTAATGCTTCTGTAAATTGGCATTCAGATACCGGAGAAAATAGTCATGTGACACCTAATTTGGAAGCGATGGACAATTCAGAGGCATATTATGGTGACGACGCACTTCATGTTGGCAACGGTAAGGGTCTTTTTATTCTTCATATTGGTTCATCTAAAGTTTACTCACCACAAAAGACGTTTTCTCTCAAAAACATTCTTCATGTACCAGAAATCTCCCACAATCTCCTTTCTGTTCAAAAATTTTGTCATGATAATGATGTTTTTTTTTAATTTCACACTTCTTATTTTGTTGTAAAAAGACGAGTCTACACACACCACTCTTCTCACCGGCCCCAGTAAACATGGTCTCTACACCATTACTCTTCCTCAACTAAATTCCATCAATAAAGTATCTTTTTCGGCTGTACGAGCTTCCCCAACCATTTGGCATAGACGGCTCGAACATCCCCATCAACATCTGTTGCATTCTATGCTTTCTAATTTTTCTCTTCCCGTTACAAATAAAAGTCTGTCAAGTTTCTGCAATGTTGTCCATTGGGAAAATCTTCAAAACTACCTTTATTTGAATCTGGATTTCGAAGTAACAATATTTTAGACTTGGTTTATTGTGATGTTTGGGGTCCTGCACCTTTGTTATCGTTTGAAGGTCATAGATATTTTATGTTGTGTGTTGATCATCATTCTCGTTACATGTGGATATATCATTTAGCTCAAAAATCCGATGTGTATTCCACTTTTAAATCATTTGTGCAAATGGTTGAACGTCAATTCACCACAAAATTAAAGAATGTTCAAACCGATTGGGGTGGTGAGTTTTGCAATTTAGCTTTGTTTTTCTCTTCGCTGGGAATTATTCACTAGAGATCATGTCCTCATATAAGTGAGCAAAACGGCTTTGTTGAACGTCGCAATCGCCATGTTGTGGAGACCGGTCTTACTCTTCTTGCTCAAGCATGTGTTCCTCAACGTTTTTGGCATTATGCTTTTGATACTGTTGTTTACCTAATCAATCGCATGCCCTCTCGCACATCAACAAACAAGTCACCTTTTGAACATATATTCAAACGGTCTCCCGACTACTCTTTTCTTCGTGTCTTTGGGTGCCTATGTTTTCTCCATCTTTGTCCGTACAATCGTCACAAAATAGATTTCCGTTCCACTTCGTGTGTCTTTCTTGGCTACAACCCCTCCTATCATGGATATCGTTGTCTTAATATCTCTACCGAGCGTCTTTATATTGCTCAACATGTTCGTTTTAATGAAGCAAAATTTCCCTTTGATATCCCTAACAATAACCTTCTTCCTTCCCCCACCCCCTGTCGAAAAACATCTCCTATTACCTGCTTCGGAATCACCTTATGTAATTCCCTACTACTGCAGGCCATCCAAGTCTTCTTTCACCAAGTCTCACTCAAGTTCAATCTCCATCATTAGATTCACATTTGAGTCCAAACTTCTCAAACTTTTCTCCCTAATCTCTAATGTCAACCCATCACCCGAATCGACTTCCATCTAACCAACACCACCACCAACCACACCACCACCACCACCTCCCATCACTAGGCAATGTCCTGCAAATCTTCCTCAAAATCCTAAACAATAGGTTCCCTACAATCCTTCCGCGAATCATGCAACCGTCCTCCCCACTACCATCACTGAACCAACCTCGTTTACCGTTGTCAACAACTCTTTAGAGTAGCGTCAAGCTATGAAAGACGAGATAGATGCTCTCATGAAAATGAAACGTGGACTATAGTATCCTCATGCTTCTAATACCAATTATGTTGATGGTAAGTGGGTAACAGGTTAAAAAAAAACAGGGACAAGACTGGTTTATTAGCTTCGTTACAAAAAGCAAGATTTTTGCCAAAGGTTTTCGGCAACAACCAGGTATTGTATTTTATGAGACATTTAGCCAAGTAGTCAAGTCACAAACTATTCGACTGTTTATCACTTGTGGTTACTAACGATTGCCACTACTGCAGTTTTGAGTTGGGTAATTCAGATTCTAGGCATTTCTTCATGAAAATCTTAAGGAGCAGGTTTATATGAAACAACACACAAGGCTTTATTGATCTACAACGACCAAATCATGTATGTTTTCTTCATCTGTCACTGTTACAAAACGGGGCTTAAAGCAGAAACACCCAACGCACTTGGTTTAATGTGCCTCTCCAGGTTCTCTTTGATCTCGGTTTTCAAAGGCTCCCAAAACGGACCCTCTTGTTTTATTTAATTCGCCGTGTAGACACACTTTTGTACATTCTGGTATATGTGGATGACATTATCATTACAGGTAATAACAGGGCACTATCGACAATATAATTAGTCAACTTGGATCCACTTTTGTATTAAAAGATCTTAGGCCACTTAACTACTTCTTGGGTATTTGAATTGTTTCGCATGAGTCCGGCATTCTCCATCTCAAAAGAGAGTAATATATTGGAGCTATAACAAAGTGCTGTATTTCTAACTACAATCCCACCCGTGACTTCTCTCATTGTTACCTCAAGCCACTCAGTTTTAGATGACAGACACCCGCTTTCTCTAATCCAGTAAAATATCGACAAGTAGTGGGTTCTTTACAATATGTTACCATATCTCGGCCTGACATAGCTTTTGCTGTTAACAAGGTATGTCAATATATGCATGCTCCGACCGAGAATCATTAGTCTTCAGTTAAACAGATTTTATGTTATCTTCATGGTACGATTGAACATGGAATGCTCATACGTCGTTCTTCTGGTTCTAAACCCTTCAAGCTTTTAACTGACGTGTTATGGAAAGTAATCCCGATACTTCTCCTGGAAGGCTGTTCCTCAGATGCTGACTGGGCTAGAGATTCAGATGATACGATGGACCTACGGGGGATTTGCTATATATCTTGGTTCAAACCTTATATCTTGGACCGCTCGTAAACAACGTACGGTTTCACGTTCCTATACAGAAGCTGAATACAAGACTCTTGCTGACACTGTTGCTGAGCTCACATGGCTTCAAGCTCTTCTTAATGAGCTTGGAATCCGTTCATCTTCAACTCTTATACTATGGTGTGACAATCTTGGTGCAACATACTTGTCAGTTAACCCTATCTTTCATGCGCGTACAAAACACATGGAAATAGACTATCACTTTGTTCGGGAAAAGGTTGCTCAAGGAGATCTTCGAGCTCAACATATATCTACACATGATCAAATTGCAGATATCTTTACAAAGCCATTACCAACTCCTCGATTCCTCTTTCTAAAATCCAAACTGCAGGTTGTTGCCCGTCCTTAGCTTGCGGGGGCGTGTTAGACCAAAATAGATTAGATGGGCCGGTCCAATTATATAGATGGGCCGTACCCATTAGATTATGTGTTAGTTGCTTAATCTCTAAGCCATGACATTAGTATAAATACACATACAATCTAATGTACAAATCACAATTACAATTACAATATTATATACCCTTTGAGGTTTTATAAAAAGGTACAAATAAAACTAATTTCATTGACCTCTATTTATAGGCAACCAATGACCTAAAAACAACCAAATCCTAAACCGACTCAAATTAGAAAGCATAGCAAAAACCAATACTCAAATTTACGAAACAAACCCAAGAGAAGTTTAAGTCACTTTCTAACAATATTTTTAGTATAGAAACTAATCTAATTTATCTCAATAGCTCGTGTTTTACGCGAGTGTAACTTATTAAGAGGAATAATGTGAGTAGTAAAAAAACTTTTCAAGACATCTTTACTTGATCTTCAGAAATAACATGAGTCATCCGTATATGTACAAGTTGGTCTATTCGTTTACATATCAGAGTAACATAGGCTTTTATTTTGATATTTATAATTTCGTGCATATACATTTACATACAGTAATAATAATATTTATAACTAACAACAACAGATTTTTTTTTAATAAAAAGTTTATAAGATACAAAGTCTAAAGATATTTATTAAATTTATAAAATTATTAAAAATATACTCAAGTCGGTTTAATCTATTTAAAATTTAATAAGTAAAGTTTTATTAGTTATCTTTCTCTTAATTTTTTTTTAATGTATTTCTGACTAGGGCTCAACGCGGTTTGGAAAAGGGTAATATTTACTAAGACCTACAAATAAAGTTGTATCTCGGTTATATTGGTACTATTGAACTAGGTTCCATTTTTGTTCTGTTCATTTCACATCGTTATCTTATGCGTCCATCAAGATTTGGTAGTCACGCCTAGTTAAATTATCAAAATACTCGAAATTTGTGATCACTCCAAAAAGTAAACTTGTATTCGTTAGGATCATAACTATGATTAGCATCAACTTAATTTGTTTCAAATATCACAATCACTTCCACAATTAATGCATATTCCATGAAAGGAAATATATGTGAATATTGATTTCAGGACTGAATTTAAACGTTGTTGGTGAACAGGACATATTCATAAGAAGATATAAAATGAATGAAATTTGAAATATTTTGTAACAGCAATGCAATGAATGGGAATGAGGCCACAACAATGGCGGATTCCACAAAGACAAATAAGAATTATAATAATAGTGTAAATTTAACATCATGCATGTTGTCCTATACTTTCATTTCCATATACACAAATTAAAATGCCATTAGAAATTATACGACTGCTTATGTGTTTCTTTGGTATAAAATTTATTTTAAATTAGTAACTCCAGAATGGTTTCTCCATCCGATTCAATGCCACAAAACCAACAGGTAACCATTGTTCTCGCTTGAATTTGGTTTCGTTACATGTTATTAAGTAATCGTGATCAATCCCGCTAAGTGGGTCATAATTGCGACGTCTAGTTTTAAAGTTTGTAACTCTCGTGTTTTGCGATGTTCTTGGTTATAATATACAATATACATACCTTAGTTGATCAAGTTATTTTTAAGCAGGGAAAATATGTTCGTGCTCGTGAGAATCCATTTTTTAATGGACTGACAAGAGGTAATACATCTATGATCAACCGGGCATCTCCATTTGACTTTATGGGAAAAAGCAGTGACCAGAGAATTTCTCGTTCGGTCTCAGTGAACAATCAAAAGGGGTTTGAAAATGATGTTCCCGAAAATGTATCATATAAGGGTTCACATTTAGAAATTAGAAATGAGCCTTTGGGGGTGCCTATACCTGGAAGAGTTGATTTAGGCATATCTCATATAGCAGTAGATAGTCCAAAGGATTGGGAAGCTAATGATGATCAACACAATCGGAATGAGCCTGCAGTTGTAAAGTCATTTAATGTTAATAAGATCAAACACACCCTTTTGGGAGTTTCACTTCCTCCATGTGCAGCAACATTCTATTATGGCGATTTGCCACTGGTAGATGTCGTTGAGTCCTGTAAAAGCATTCAGAAGCTAAATTTGTATTTGAAAGCAAGTAAGGATGCTGTGAATGCTGGTGTTCCTGGAAAATTTTTGCGTGCAGTACTGGGACACGTCTCAGGTATACAATGCTACTGAAATAATTGTTTATGGGTATGCCTGGCGTGTAGCTTATAAGAGTTGATGAGAGCCCAAGCTTAGAAAATGGGCTCTCACCAAATATTTATACATGGGTCAATATGACTATGCTTTATTGCTTACGGGTCTAAGGAATTTTGAGTTGGTCTATCTGGATCACCCTCTCAAAGAATGCTGTGACAGAAATGATGGCTTTAAGCAAATGAACTGCCAATGATGCGTCACTATCTATTAAAGAAAACAAAACAATATTGTAAGAGATTAAGAGACATCTGATTTACTAATGGAAATAGGTCAAGTCAAAGTACCCCTCGGCTTTCAGTTAGCAGTAAACAAAGCTTTGAAAGTAGGCAAATAGCAAAGTACTCACGAAACCAACTAATATTATATAAACAGTCCCTCAACATGTAGGTTCTATTAACATGCATTTACACGCTAATGTTAACCTCCTCCTTGGTATAAACTATAAAGTTAATTTGAAGGTTGTTGGTCTTTGGTCACTACTACTCCAGGTTTGGGGTGTGTCCCAAAAAGTTCATAATAAAAAAAGAAAAACAGACCGAAAACCATGGATTCTAAAACTGATCCTTAAAATTTCTAGTGTCATTTCACCTGTCTACGATCAACCCAAGAATGACTTCTTTGTATCATGAATAAGAGAATATAGTAGAAAAGACAGAACATCTGTTTCTTCGCCTTTTTATGTACTTATTTACAGAATCAGAAGGAACATGTAAAGAACTGTTGCAGTAATATGCAGATTCCGGATCTTTTATTTCAACAATCATGTATTCCTACTACTTGAATGAAACTGATACCAGCTCTCAGTATTGCACCGTACCTGTTTTCAACAATAAGAGGACATGCCTTAACTCTCATGCTGAGCTCAAATGGCTACTTAGTACGTGTGATATTGATCACTCATCGCTTCTATTCATTGATGAGGTAAGCCTTATCAATTTAGCATATAAAATTCTGTTGAATCATCTGTTACAATATTATGTTTTGTTCTCATATTTATACTTTTTGAAAAAAAATTATCCTCGACTACAATTTGTGACATTGCAGTTTTGTGCTTGTTAATAATACAGGTCGATCTTTCATATTATGATCTATTTGGAAGCCTTAAAATGGTTTTAATGATTACCGATAAACTCCCGGAGAAATTAGAGGTAATACTTACTTTAACTTCTGTTGTCACTTATTAGTGGTGGTAATTTCGACCCATTTAGTGACAAATGGGTCGACTTGGATGGACTGTTAATTAAACTACGGATCAAATCAAAAGGTTGTGCTAAAAGTTGAACGGTTCAAATAGGTTGAAAGCTGCCCAACGTTAAAAATGCATACAGCATCCTAAATTGTTTTACTCAAAGTTAGAATATTATTGTAATATTTGAAATTGAATTGTCACGTTTACTAATCACAGAATTTTTTTTATAACTGACAAATATATTATTTCTGGTCAACCTAAACCCCCGAAGGCTCTATGTTACCCGTACTAAAACATGACTTGTTTCACCCTAAACCTGTCTTGACCCGTGATCAAACCCGTTCAACCCGCTCATATGGCCTCTATCATTTATACCAACTTTTGTCTTAATGCAACAGGCGCTGAAGGAATCAGTAGTTGAAATATTCAATTGCCAAAAGGTCAGTGACTACATTGGCAATGGTCTTGTATGCTTTCGAAGCTCATCCATGACTTCTGATTTGTTTTGCAGGGTGGTTTTGCTAATCCTTCAGATGATCCTGTTGTTGACAAACAGGTGACCAACTGATCACTATAAAAAATTAAATAGAAAACTTGAAAATCTCACTATGAAATGGTCTTTCTTAACCTCAAGTGAACAAAATACGTATGAGGGCTTTGGATATATATAACGATCATAACATTAAATGAGTCTATCATAAATAACTCACTATATAAATAGCATTTATAAATGCATATACCTGACGGATACATGTAAAACAGTAGAGCCAAATATGAGTCAGTTTATGCATAAAACTTGGTATTTTATGTGATTTGAGAAGTATGCTCTTTTTGCGAATATAGGACTGTTCTTGTTGTGCCCTTATTGCGGAAAAGTTAGTATCGACGGCGCCTGAGATATTGGTGGGAAAAGGTGTATCTCGGCTTCTGGTATGCATGACTTATATAATATCTAGTTATTAATGTATGTTTCCTTGTATAATTTTGTGTCCTTTGACAGTTCGCTGCTGCCTAATTCTTTGTAAATCAAACAGCATGTCACAAGAATCGTCTTTATTGGAGTTTGAATATATATACTTAGAATCCTAATAACTACTGATATAGCTTTACAATTCGCGCAGTCTCACATATGTGAATTAGATTTTGTCACGGTTTTTTTTGTGTTTTTGGTTTAATTTTTTACTTGTTCTTGCAGCTAGCAGGTATCCTCTTGGATACTGAAAATTTGACTAGTCCTCAGTGTACATCCGTAGATAGATACATGTCAACATTATTACTTAATGGGGCTGGTCGATTTGGATGCAACGGTCTTTATCAAATATGTAAGCTTAGTATATCCATTTATGTTTGTTATTAACTTCTAAGAATGAGGACTGTTTCTAATGCAATTTTGGAAATTTCTTCAGTGAGATCTAAAATGCAGGATGTATACCAACTTAGTGTTGGACAAATTCTGAGAAAAGACTTCAGAAAGTGGACAAGAACAGGTAGGAAAATATTGTTATATCTCTTAGTATATTATCATGATGAAGGTGACATGGTTAATGAAAGTAATAAAAAAACTACAATTACCAAAGTTATGCAATAAAATCATAAAATGATTATATATGACATTATAAACCTGTACACGGTAGAAATAAGTTGTTCAGTGAGTAGAACCATCAGAAAAGATTGTTTATGTGCCATTGTTGGGCTGCTTTATGATTGTGTTGTTTTGTGGCGGCTACTTTTTGAAGCAGGTAAAGCTAAGAGTCGAGGCTCAAGAATGGTTGTATCCGATGTAGGGATGAGTGCAATTGAAATATCTATTCCTCAGCTTCTGTCCAGTGATGAGACTTCAATTCAAGAAATCGTTCTTTTCCAGCGTGAGTATTTTTTATTTAAATTTGTTATGTTAGACAAGCAAAATACCATAGGCAAAAAAGACAAAGGTGTCATTATATTTTCATCAGAGTTACATAAGTTCCATTCAGATGTAACGAAATTAACTAACAAGATTACAAGAATGGTCATCTGGGACTAACAGAACCGGAGAAGACAACTTGAAAGAGTAAATGTCAACTCTATAAACCGTACTTAATAACTGATGTTAGCTACCATCTCTCGAGCCCCGAAGAAAACCCCCCTCCCCTTCGGATTCCATATCTCTTTTGACTCTATATATGTGGGCACCTGATATCTATGAGGGTTCACCCACCCCAAGAACTATGGAGGTTGGTGTAAAGAGATGTAGAAGTATTTAGTCATCGCATACTTTACTCTTAACACACTCTTAACACGCATATGATTCCTCTCACTATCATTCAATGTTATCATATTAGATAGGGCCCACTAGGCATGCAGAATAGAACATCAAGACGATCTATTGTTTTTTTGTGTGTTTGCAGAGTCAGAGAAACTAAGGTTGCTTATTATTGTTACGGGTTACGATCATCATAAGAAAATAAAGGTTAGCAGTGACTTTCATGTTCCTTGGTATTTATCTTATTAAGAGATGTATTAGAGCTACAATTTTCTATTTTCGATTAGTAAAATAACATTTGTTTTTCCTCTTCGATTTATGATTTAATATATGTAAGGAAATGCTGATCTCGGCTGAATCAGAGGATCTCCTGAAGGACCTGCTTCTTTTCCTTGATAGTCATGCTCCACATCTAAAACGTCATGCCATGTATCAACCAGGTCTGATTAGTTTTCGTCATTACTATTATTGGAATTTAGTTTTCAGTCATTGTAGTTCTCTTATCCGAGTTCTGTTTTTTGGCTTTCCCAAAGACATTTTGCACACCCCCGAGAATTATGATTGTTTCATTGGGCATATTCCTGTTTTAGTACTAGTTTAAAAGATTTCTCATAACATATGAGACTATTTTATTATGTTTTTGACAAAAATAAAAAGTAAAAAAATCCATATGTTGAAACCAGAATTGCAGTATTTTGCAAATCTAATTCTGATTCTAATTTCCTAATTAAAGGATAATAATAAGGAATCGCTACAGCAAAACTCAATTTCTTAAGGTAAATAATTTAATTGAAAATTAATCATTCTTGCGCAGGTCTAAGTGATGAGATGAGAGCATTTACTGTTGAGAATGTTGCATCAAAGACGATCATGGAGCAGCAGCTACAGGACTTCTGTAAAGCTTGAATGGCAAGTTTTAAAACTGTTGACAATTAAAAATTACTGTAGTTGTCTTGTTTCTCTACATTAGAGATGGTAATTTCAAAACTCTTACGTATGAATGCGTCTATTTGGTCATCTCATCCCAAATTGGTCAAATAGCATAAATTTAGCAAAACTGGATCAAATGTGCTGAAAGCCACCCAAAAGTCTATTTTTCCAAATTCAACTTCAACACTGGACAAACCAATGAATCACTAGTGTCTAGTATATTACATACAATAGTTGTTCTTGTTTATGATTCTTTTATATAAGCAGGTTAGTAACTAATTTAAGCAAAGCTTAATTTCTACGAATCTACTAGTGGTGTTGCAATCTCCAGTGTTCACGCTGGGCAAAGATATTATGCAACGGAAAATTTCTCATAGATTCTTTCATTTCTTTCTTCTCTAATTGATCTTAAAAACTAGGACTACATTTTTCATCAAACTAGCAGCAAATCCTACCCATTTTTTGAAAGAGTAAATTACACCGTTGGTCCTTGTGGTATACATTGACCGACAAGTTTCGTCCTTTGACAAAAAAAATGCACCGTTCATCCTTAAATGTGAAACGTTATGTATCGTTAGTCCTTCACTTTAACGGGCCACATTAACCATCATTAAATCTCACCATGTGATACCCACGTGAGGGTATTTACGTATTTTTACCCTTTCTCTCAACTTCATCTTCCTCCCTTATCTTTACCAACACAATTTCACGGATCATTTT
>BQNB010055464.1:0-35780 GCA_026074375.1 Tanacetum coccineum
TGAGAACGCTCAAGATGATGAAGATGAGGATAAAAATGACGATGATGAGACTGCTCAGGATGATGAAGATGATGATAAACAAGACGATGATGAGAACGCTCAAGATGATGAAGATGAGGATAAAAATGATGATGATAAGACTGCTCAGGATGATGAAGATGATGATAAACAATACGATGATGAGAATGCTCAAGATGATGATGTTGAAGCACAGACTGAATCAGAAGATGATGGTGATGATTTCATTCATGATGATGAAACAACACATGAAGAGGAAACTGTTGAAGATGATACCTTCGATCCTATAGTTCATATACCCTCTCGTGTTTCATCATCAGATGATGAAGACAGTGATAATGAAGTTGAAAGGGTGGATGTTGAAGGAGAAAAGTCGGATGAAGATGCTACAGATGAAGATACTAATGCCAATCTTGAAGGAAGAGATGATGTAATGACAGATGTTATATTGCCCCAGGTTCAAGCAACCCAGGAAATTGAAGACACTCATGTGACCCTAACTCCGGTAAATCCTGATGGTCAGCAACAGAGCTCTTCTGTATCATCTAGCTTCGTCTCCAACATGCTGAATCCAAATCAAGATACTAGTGTTGATGCTATATTTGGACAACATGCTGAAGCCACCTCTCTAATAGATATTCTTGTCACTGCCATTGCGGCGCCATCCTTCTTTGCACCAACCAATCATCCTCCAACACCGAATCCTCTCTTCATTCAATTATAACAACCACCAATCCTGACACCGGCTACTACTCCAAGTTCCTCACTTTAAAATCTTCCTGACTTTGGTTCGTTGTTTGGTTTTGATTACAGACTAAAAGCTTTAAAAGACAACTTCTCGGAATTAAAACAAACAAATCAATATGCTGAAGCACTCTCTTCCATTCTTGGCATCGTTGACCAGTATCTGGCAAATAAACTGAAGGAAGCAGTAGATGTTGCAGTCCAACTGAAGTATGATAGAATTCGAGAAGAGTCTCATACTAAAAATCAACAATTCCTTGATTCAACCGATGAAGGAATGAAGAAAGTAATCAAGGAACAAGTCAAGAAAGAAGTCTCGAAGATCACTCCAAAAATTGAGAAGTTTGTAAACGAATAACTCGAGTCTGAGGTTCTGGTACGATCGTCAAAGGAAGCCAAGACGTCTCATGCTGTAGCTGCTAATCTTTCAGAACTAGAGCTGAAAAAGATCTTAATTGACAAGATGGAAGCTAACAACTCTATCAACATGTCAGACATTCAAAGGCAACTCTACCAGGCATTAGTTGATGCGTATGAAGCCGACAAAATCCTGCTAGATACTTATGGCGATACGGTCACAATAAAAAGACCTCGAGACAGTGCAGATGATGATCAAGAACCCTTCGCTAGAACAGACCGGGGGTCCAAAAGAAGAAGGTCAGGAAAAGAACCTGAATCTACCAGTGCTCCAAGAGAAACGACAACCACGACAGCAGGAAAGACTACTACAGGCTCTAAGACTCACAAGCAATCTGCTAGCCAATCTGCTCTGGTAGAGGAAACTATGCAATCTACAGATGTCTTTAAAACACCTGCACACTAGGAGTTTGAAACAGGTGTCCATGATGAACAAGTGGAAGAAGAGGTCCATCATCTTCCTGACTGGTTTCAATAACCTAAACGACTACCTTCTCCTGATCATGCATGGAACAAGTCTGTTCCTGCCGTTCATGAATCCGTCCAGCCTTGGCTAAGCAATCTAGCAAAAAGACAAGACCCTCGAGAGTCATTCGATGAGCTAACATACACTACATTTGACTTCTCCGCTTTTGTGATGAACCGGCTAAATGTTAAAACACTAACACCTGAATTGCTAGCAGGTCCAACATTTAAGCTGATGAAAGGAACATGCAAGAGCTTGACTGGACTTGAATACTTTTTTGAAAAAGTCTACAAAGCCACAACAGAAAAGTTGGACTGGATCAACCTAGAAGATCGCCAATATCCTCATGATCTGCGAAAGCCACTACCGTTGGTTCCAAATTCTCAAGGTCGTCATGTCATACCATTTCATCACTTCATCAATAATGACCTTGAGTACCTACGTGGTGGTGAGTCAAGCCGAAAGTACTCTACTTCAGTTACGAAGACCAAGGCTGCAGATTACGGGCATATTAAATGGATAGAAGACTTAGTGCCCAACTGAATGTGAAGTCAAGTGATAGTCAACTATGACAAATTCGCACTCTGGGGAATCTCACATTGGGGCAAAAAGCGAAGACAATTCTATGAATTTGCGATCACAAGGGAATCAGCTCGTGACGTCTACTCAAAGAGAAGAATTATCGTTGTCACGAAGGTGGAAATTGTCGAATGACAAAACTACAAGCATCTTGACTGGATCACTGTACGTAGGGATGACGACATTCTTTACAAGTTCAAAGAAGGCAATTTTCACAGACTTAGTATCCAAGACATTGAAGACATGCTACTTCTTCTCGTATAAGGAAAGTTGACAAATCTCAACGTTAAAGAATGTATTGCATTTAATGTCTCCTTAAGAATGTTCACAAGAAGTGTTGTCATCCAAAGGCGTGTGGAAGACCTTCAATTGGGTGTTGAAAGCTATCAAAAGAAACTCAACCTCACAAAGCCAGACACGTACAGATCCAATTTGAGAAGAAAAGACGCTTACACACCATACTCCGATCCTAAAGGATTCATCTATGAGAACAAAGACAAGAAGAACAGATTGATGCGCATTGATGAACTACACAAGTTTAGAGATGGTACTCTCGATGATGTTCGGACTGCTCTAAATGATCGCCTCAAGGGAATCAGAATGGAGTATCTGCCGCAGACTTTTTGGAGCCAACGGGACAAAGTAAATGCAAGAGCTATGATTCAGGCAATTGACAAAAGATTAAAGACAAGGAGGATCTTCCGGAGTTTGGAGAGATTTGTTGGAGGAAGACCATACGGGGATGACTTACGGCTACTACAAAGGACCATATGATTTATCATATGTTGTTCTCATCTTAAAAGGTCAATCCTCGTAAATAATTTTATCTTGTGAATATGATTAATAAATAGTATAGATTTTTGGTGAAAAATAAGATGTGTTCGAGTACAAATTTTTCAAGAATTTCTTAGTAAATTCACAATCTTTCAAATAATTATACTCGGCACCATCTTATAAACCCTCAAAAGTTGAGGGGGAGCAATAATATGTTCCAATCTGCTAGAATATATCATTTTGTCCCCGAACGGTTAATCAATTGATATCCAAAATATCAAGGGATTAACATTTTGGATAAGGGGAGAAAATGTGATTAACCTGGACTTAATGTATATTGACAGAAGTGATCAAATAAAATGGACTCAATGCACTCCACACCTAGCATGTACTACGATTACGATGCACATGTTAAGGGGGAGCTTTTAGTGATGATGAAAAACTCTCAAAGTGTAAATCTTTTGATATTTATATCAAACACTTTGATTGAAATTTTCAATGTTTTTGGAAGGATCGTGATGAAATACCCAAAAGACCGACCATGTTCTTAAATTTATGAAGTTATAAGGCGGTTAGGCTTAGGTATTCAGATCCCATGATCCAGCCAGAACCGGAGGGATCTACCCAGGGATATCCACTAGTTAGTGTAGAAGTCCTTAGGTATGATTAAAAAGGAGAAAAAGTGAGAATAGGGAATAATGCCGACTGAGATGGAGCTAACACTGGAACAAACCCAACAAGGTGTTAGTTATGAAGTCTCGGTAAGCATTGAAGGGGTTGAAGAATGAAAAAGAAATGTAAGGATAAAGGGTGAAAATAAAGAAGCCCTCCATACACTTAGGCAGAAACCGGGTCAATACATATGCTGTCAGAAACACTCAGGTGTAGTCTGACATTGAAGACAGTCATGGACCCAGTGACGCTATGCACAACCCTCCCTAGCCACTCAAGGTCTCTCAAAAGACTCTTGTTTCATTTCTCACGAAGATTACACGCATTTCTATCGACTTTCTCACTCCGAGTTAGTTGATATTGAAAAGGTGGCAGTCTGCTCCAGCCTCCGATCACTAAAATTAAAAGTGCACTATTGAGTCTAGAGCCAAAAGAGATCATCCATTAATCTCATTAGGACACTTGTCATAATTTAGCTTGTTATCTCACACAATGTGAATATCAAGTAATATCATTAGAGTCCTACGCAAGATCCTTGTGATTTTGCCAGAACATCCGAGTGATGCTTAGGTATTCACAATGAAGATGGAAATCCTGCTTGAGCCAACATCAAACAAGCTCATGGTAGGTAACTTGTGCGATTCTTTATGAATCAAACTTGTGACAACTGGAAAGAAACGATGGTGCGATTCTATAAGAATCAAACTTGTTCCAGGAAATGGATCAACGGTTGTTAATGAATTTTTGAAATGATTAACACTTTCGGTGTGTCACAAAAACACTTTTGCAAGTGATACACTGATTGATTTTCAAATTGATTTTCTATATCAATCGGTGAGATAGTAACTCACTGGTTCACTCTTATCGTGCTGTCTGCTTTGAGACGTTCCGATAATGAGAACATGCTGAGTACGATGAATCTAATACTTATGTGTTAGAAAGATTCAATACTATAGCTGGAAATCCTGTCAAGAAGATTCTTCTTAAATTGAATCTATCTGATCACAGGTCGATCCTCACGGATTTGAAGGTTACTCTAACCAAACCTGGGTGAATGACAAAGCCATATTCGTCCCCCTGCTTTATTGCTAACTGTTTTCATACAGGATATTTAAAGATGGTGGTGGAGGTTCCTGATTCCAGCTGACTCACAAGATCCATAGCCACATGCTCATACCCGATAGACAAACATAAGGACTTCATGAAAGGCTCAAATACATATTTCAAGACTTCCGCTACTCTGATACCGAATGTCTTTCTCCAAGTGACGAAGTATTATAGTTAACGAATCTCAAGAAAGACATAGCATTGAAGTTTTTCAAGTCAACCATTCAAGAAAGGTATGAGCATGTCGGTCCAGAAATCACAAGTCCACAAGATGGCAAAGTCTCAAGATGGCAAAGAGGTTATGCTTGGTTGATGATCTCAAAATGCTCAAGATCACAATGTCAAATACAAGTTCAAGGAACAAGCTCAACCCAGAAATCAAAGATCACTACAACATATTCACAAGAGAAAGTCAAGAGTACGAGCTAAAGACTAAAGATGAAGCATAGTATGCTAGGTTTAAAGTTTTGTAAATTGGAGTGACCTCCCTTAGGGGGAGATTGTTGGAAACACGAAAAGTGTCGGTCACTTCCAAGTTGTATTAAGTCTTAGCTCGTAGTATGTGTAACATTAGTTTAATAATCTAGTCCGACCCAAGACCCATGGGAAGCCCATTAGAACCCATGGGCCGGCCACTATAGAAGATATATAATCCCTCTCCAAGGCTAGGAGAGGGTTTGGTTGTTCCATTTGTAACATTTCATCATAATACACTTCATCCATTTTCCATCCATTCTATCTCTAACATCACAACCCACATCTCACTCTTGTTCTTGGTTTGATCATAAGTTTCCTATAATTCTTCAGAAACAACTATGATAGAAACCCTGAGTAATATATAAATATTATGCGGAAACTAATCTTTATACACCAGAAGAAACAATGTAACAGTAACATAAGAACTTTTACAAAACTTTCAATATATTGAATGATTCACAAAACAACTATATGTTTTGCCTAAATAACTATGACTTTTCTATCTTTAGATACGTTTTTCTAACTATGCCGTAAGAGCTCCTTTTATACACCAAGGAAACCCTAATGGGCTTACAAAATGTGTTAAGTGATCATGCATATCTATTCCTAATATAACTCATGTATATCACTTAAGCAGTACTAACTATATCTACCTACTCTCCTGCGCTAGCAGCTTGCCTCATATTGCTAGATCTAGCGACTAATTAAACTCTGCCGCCATATCTATTGTGCCTCCAGCCAATAGCTGTCTGCACACCAACCAGCGTCGAGTCGTAACTGTTCAGTAGAGCGCCCACAACAACCCCCCCCCCCTCCCCGCTGCCTACGGATACGCGCTTCCAATTCCTTGCGCTTATCGTATTTGATTGTCGAAGGCCAATTCAACGCTGGACCCCACTCGAACTATCTGATCGGTGTCATCATCACCAGGACTTGGGCATCCGCCCAAGACTCTGACAGAGATTCCGTCAATTTCTAGGTCTTGCCGGCTATTACCGACGATTTATCAAAGGTTTCTCAAAAATTGCCAAGCCTATAATGAAACTGAATCAAAAGAACGTGAAGTTTGATTGGAGTGAAAAGGAAAAAGCTGCATTTCAACTGTTGAAGCAGAAACTGTGTAGTGCATCGATCTTGGCTTTACCCGAAGGTAGTGAAAACTTCGTGGTTTACTGTGATGCTTCTCGTAAAGGGGGGGGGCATTGACGCAGTTTTGATGCAAAGGGAGAAAGTCATGCCTACGCGATCACACAACTCTAGTTCTTGAGGAAGAATTACACTACATATGACTTAGAGTGGATTATAGTTTTGCTCTCAAAATGTGAAGACATTATTTGTACGGCACAAAATACGTTGTGTTCACTGATCATAAGAGTTTGCAACATATTCTAGATCAGAAAGAGTTGAACATGAGACAACGTAGATGGTTAGAGTTGTTGAGCGATTACGACTGCGATATCATTCGAGAAAGGCGAACGTGGTGGTGGATGCCTTAAGCCAAAAGGAACGGAATAAGCCACTACGAGTTCGAGCTTTGGTTTTGACGATTGGTCTGAACCTTCCTATGCAAATTTTAAACGCTCAAGTTGAGGCGAGAAAAGAGGAAAATTTTGGAACTGAAGATCTGTGTGGTATGATTAAGAAGTTAGAGCTTGAGTACTGATGGAACATTATGCTTGAATGGGAGAAGTTAGAGCAAATACTACTCAGCTGGAGTTAGTACTGCTCATGAACTTCAAAGAAAATACTTACTACTGCTAGTACAAAGTTAAGACTGCTCAGCTGAAGTTAATGTTGTTAGTGAAAATATGCTTGGAGTAGTGTGCTAGTGAATATCAAGGATTAATGTACTAGTTAGTACTGGTATTTGTTTTGTATTAGTTATTTGTAGAAAAGATTTTATACACTTAGGAAAGTATTGTAAGCCGATTAGGACTCCTTGGTGTATAAAAGGAGGTCCTAGGGCATAGAGTTTGATATCGTTTTTCAATCTCAGTCATATAATTCATAGCTTCAAGGTCTTTGTAACCCTAATACTTTAAGAGTATTCGTATTGTTATCATTAAAAATATTGGCGCTTATTTGTTGAATTGTATGTTCTTTGAATTACTGTTTCATTGAGAATTCTTCTTAATATTAAAGATTAGATTCCGCATAATCTTTAATACATTTAAACAAAGCTTTTACTATAGTTGTGTTAGATTTATCTAATATAACTAAACCATAAACAAGCTTAATGAATTTGATCTATTAAAGTGGGATCAACAAAAATATTCAATTCATCCTGGATCGGACAAGATGTGCCAAGATTTAAAGAAACTGTATTGGTGGCCGAATATGAAAGCAGAAATTGCCACCTACGTCAGTAAATGTTTGACATATGCCAAAGTCAAGGCCGAATACCAAAAACCATCTGGTTTGTTGGTTCAATCTATGATCCCAGTGTGGAAGTGGGAAAACATTACTATGGATTTCGTTACTAAGTTACCAAAGACATCAACTAGTCAAGATATAATTTGGGTAATTGTTGACCGACTCATGAAATCCGCACATTCTTACCAATGAAGGAAACTGACTCAATGGAGAAGTTGACGAGACAATACTTGAAGGAAGTAGTCTCGAGGCATGGAGTGCCGGTTTCAATTATTTCTGATCGAGACAATAAATTTACATCTCATTTCTGGCAATCATTGAACAAAGCCCTATGTACTCAATTGGCTATGAGTACGGCTTACCATCCACATACTGATAGTCAAAGTAAAAGAACCATCCAAACCTTGAAGGACATGTTATGTGCTTGTGTGATTGATTTTGGGAACAGTTGGGATAGACACCTACCTTTAGTGGAGTTTTCTTACAACAACGGTTCTCACACTAGTATCAAATCTGCACCGTTTGAAGCTCTCTACGGTCAAAAAAATGTCGTCGCCGTGTGTTGGCCTGAGTTGGAGACGTCCTGCTCACTGGTCATGAAAATTGGTTCATGGAAAACATACTGAGAAGATTTCAGATCAAGAAGCGTAATAAAGCTGTACTTAGATAGACAGCAAGAGCAACACCAATAGGAGACGTAAGCCATTAGAATTTGAGGTTGGAGATAAGGTCATGTTGAAAGTGTCGCCATGAAAAGGGGTGATACGTTTCGGCAAACGGGGGAAGCTGAACCCTCACTCTATTGGACCTTCAAGATCTTACAAATGGAAAACTTGTTTATGGACTTGAACTCCCAGTGCAATTATAGCGAGTTCATAGACTGTCATGTTTACCAATTTGAAGTGTTTCATAGTCGAACCACTAGCTATTACGTTGGATAGATCCAGAGATGACAAGCTTAATTTCATTGAAGAACCAGTTGAAATTATGGATCGAGAAGTTAAACGGCTAAAGCAAAGCCGCATTCCAATCGTGAAGGTCCGTTGGAATTCGAGACGAGGGCTCGAGTTTACTTGGGAGCGTGAATATCAAATGATGAAAAAGTACCACCCATCTTTTTGTTAAATCCTATCGTCCACGTCTTAAGCTTTGAGGTTAAAGCTTTTTAACGATTTGGGACGAATGTCACACCCCGAAAAAATTCAGCTTCATTATTTTAAAACTTTTATGGCTAGTTTACCGGGAAGTTTAACCGTCATCGTTGCTCGTTACGTAAATCTAAAAAGAACGTCATCGGACGCGTTCCGACTTTGGATTTTGTTAGTTTAGATATTATATGAGTTATTTTATATTTTCTAAGTGTTTCGTAGTTTACGATCACTCCCGGTATTTATTTTTACGCTTTAACGTTTAAATTATGTTTTTTGCGTTTTTGACCTAACGAAACCGAAATCTTTTCGTGTAAACTTTAGTTATCGTCCTTCTCATGATCATGAGCCAAAAATTTCATTCACCCTCCCCCTCTTTTCATATTTCAGATGCCTAAACCCCCAAACCAAAACACTTTAAATCCTAAATTAAATACAAGAGCATCTTTATAAAACTAGTGCATGTGTATGAAAGTAACATATGAGAATGTCATTCTCATACACAAGAACTTAAGGAAGACTAGAGCATGTGATATTTTGTTGGACTCATGCAACATTTGACTTGAAATTCAAAATCTAAGACCTAATACATGAACCATGGTCCCAAAAAAATGAACCAAATGGTCCTTGTTGGTTGTTTCGGACCGAACTTACACACACAAACACTTATGGTGTGTGTGGTTGCCTTACTTGGTCATGTGGTGACTAAAAACCCTAACTCTTGGCCTATAAATATATACTCATAACACATACTAGGTCACTTCTTATTTTTCCAAGCCTCATCAAAATTTTACATCTCTCTTTCCCCCTCTCCCTAACTCACGGCCAACAAATCACCCCTTATAGGGTTTCTATATCTTTGATTTCTAACAATATCTAAGTATACTAGGTTCATTTCTAAGAACATCTAAGGTGGTTTGAAGTATTGGTTCTTTGATTTCAAGGGCTTTCAAGAGTTTATAAACTACAGTTTCAAGATTTGTTGTTGGGTTTTATAGATCTAGTATTTTAGGGTATAGATCTTGTGATTTCTCTACTTGTTCTTCATTCTTGTAAGTGTCTTGATCTTTTCTTGTGATTTACTTATGTTTTTTATATATGTTCAAGATCTATACATCTATATGTTGTGTTTTAATTTTTGAAAGATTATAAAACAAGATTTTATAAATAATGATGTTACTTTGTTTCACTAGTTAAATATTATGTTCTTGGTGAGATGAGAGTTGGATGAGAGTTGCAACAATAGAAATGAAGGGATTAGGTTAATCTTAGGTGTGATTTTGTTATGGTTTAGTTGTGAATGGAGATTAGATTAGACTAGACACTATTGTGAAGCTTGGTGTGATTTTTGGAAGCGTTTGTAAAAAAGATAGTTGCTGATCCGAAATGGTTTTGAAGTTTTGAGTGACTTAGGAATGTTTTCATTAGGCATAAAAGTAGTTTTTAGAGAGCTCGTTTCGAATAGATAATTTTTCATATATCGCACATTAAAATTGGACTTAAAATAACCAAGTTATAGCCAAATAAAACTTAAAATATTTTTCGGCAAAACCAAATGAATAGTTGCTGTTTGAAACTTAAAATGGGGTTTTCGGACACTTTCGAGATATTTTGAGCTTTTAAAACACTAGCGATAGCGAAACATATAGTATCACATATATATTGATTAGGATCATTAGAAAAGTCGTTAACATATTTTAGGGAAAGCGTTAAGGTTTCTAAAAATAGTAAGTTTAGTGAATATTAGCAAGATAGGCATGGAAGTTAAACGTTTAGGATTCTCTAGTGCGTTTATAGAAATATGAATTTAGCAAATATAGGGGACGGTATTAACGTCCCGAAACTAAAAACTTTCCTAAAATAGAAACTTATTAAAAATTGTAATTTTTGGTTAAACACTGAAACTTAACGAAAAACTCTATAATTTTAATTAGCCACAATTTGTTAATTAAGCCAAAGCACAAACACACATGGATGAATTTTTCTCTTATAAACGATTCGTACAAGTTTCGTATACTTTCTGTCTTTCTAAGACGCGTCATTGATTTAGGTCGTAAGTAGGACCTCTTGGCATTATATCTCTTCATTGATATTTATCTCACCATTTGCTAAAGGTGAGTTCATAGCCCCACGTTTTACTATTTCTACTTTACTACTTTGGGGTGAAAACATTGGTTGTTTTAAAACTATGGACACAGTTACTTTACGTTACCTTTTCCTGACTACGTGTTGCCTAAGTTGCGAATAGACCACTAATGCCCGGACTATTATGAACCGTTAATTTCTTAACCGACCATGCTGGTTAAGTAGCGTGAATGTTGTAAATATATCTATTGGGACTAATTATCCCTATCCGGGTAAGTAACGCTTACGAGATTCAGAAGACACAAATAAACAGATATATACCCTATCGGATTTCACTAGATTATCTTGGTCAGATACCTCTAGGGCAGTTAATTTCTTGATTGGCATATAATATGATTCTTTGAATTGAGCCTCGGTGTCATGAGCTTAGCACAACAGTAATTACTTTTTATGTGAAGTTGTATCTGTTATAACTGTCGCATGCTCTTATTACTAAATTCAAACCTATGAATTCACCAACTTTATGTTGACAGTTTTAAGCATGTTTTCTCATGTGCTTAGCTCAATTATTCTTGAGGTGCTATTTGATGTTGCATGCATTGCCGGGTGTCTTTCAAGAATATTTATCTTTGAATTTAAATACTCTTTGTTTTAAAAACATGTTATGGTTCCGTTGCATTTGTCTTAAGCTTCCGCTAAAACTATTTCATTTATGTTAAGAATATTGTAAGACTAATTTCGTTTTTAATCAAAGCAACGAGTTATGTTTTATCAAACGTCCATAAGTGGTCGTTTACTTGATCTTGTGCGATGTATATTATGACGTCACGTCCCCGGACACGTGTTTCCGTCCAGGCCCCGTTTTAGGGTGTGACACTTGGTTCGAAAATGGTGAAAAGAAAACATAAAAAAAGTATCATTTTAATATTTTGGTTGTGTTGGTGAAATAAAATGTTGTGTCAAAAAATGCTTATAGCTTATTTCGGCTTATTAATAAGCACATGAGTGCTTATTTGGGCTTATTGTGTTTCGGCATATAAAGGAAAACAAAGAAAGGTTGATTTAGTCCTTTGGAACTTTCACCTTATTTTTCCTAGCTTATTTCGTGGCTTATTTTCGAACTAAATAGGGTTCTAAGCTTATTAGCTTATTTTCGAGCTTAGCATGGCTTATTTGCGCTTATTGGCTCTCGATCCAAAAAAAGGGATAAACAAGCCGTAGCTTATTTTGACCCTTATTGGTCTCGACTTATTTTGTGGCTTATAATCTAGCTTATTTTGATAAACAAGTGCTTATTTGCTTATCCTATTACTTATCGATCTATTTTTGGGCTTATGGTAGTTTGGAATATTTGTTTGGGCTTGGCGAGCCGAAAAGCCCAATGAGATCCATATAACTTATTTTTAAATTTGCTTAATTATTTCTTAAGTATTCGACTAATTAAACTTAATGGGTATTTTGGTTATATAAAATCGGGCTAAACTAACAACTACTAAATGAAAACTTTGGGGACTATTAATGGGCTATAAGGCCTAATGACTAATGGACTAAGCTTGGACTTATTTAAAATGGTTAACGGGCAAAACAATTGAGCTAAAAAGTGACTAGTGAAATTGGGTTAACATTGGGAGATTTGGCCCAATGAGTGAAATCAAGCATTTTTGGACTTATGAAAACGGATTATTTAGCGACTTATCGAACTTGTTTAATATTAGTTTAAAGTAGTTAAATTAGTCGTTGGAACATGTCTTGATAAATCGTGGGTTAAACGTAGTAATTTGGCATTTTGTCAGGAAATGATTATTTGTGGGAAAAAATGTTTTTGATAAAGTCTACGACTTTGAAAAGTGACAATAAACAAACGGGTCATGTCGGAATTTTTATAAATATCTTATACTTAAAAAACATTTTATAAAAACTTATTTTCTTAAAACCCGACAAAAAGACGAAAATCACATTATTCTAGACATTATATTTGAATTAAATAAATGAACTAAATTACATACTTATAAAACATAATACTAATTATTTTCCAAAAAAAACTCGACAAAAAGACAAAACAATAAAATATTATTTTAATTTCTGACTAAAAGACGAAAAATACGATTTTATTGAAAAACTTCTATTATAGAATATAGGCGTCTAAAACATTGTTAACATCTATATCGATAACGTCTTATCTAAATAACTTGATGATCGGATAAATAGCCAAGACATATTTAAATTCTTATTTCTTTAATTCTTAATTCTTTAATTTTTTTTTTAATTCTTATTTCTTTAATTTTCATTTCTTATACATTAATTCTTAGCTATTAAATTCTTATTTATTTATTACCCGTTTACTTATTTCTTGATCACTCCTTGTTCAATTAATCTTTACTTACTTACCACTCTATTTAGTCGTGAATTTCCAATTCTCTTCTTAAACAATACATACATACATACATATAGAGGAGGGTTAATGTAAGTTATTGTTTTAAAATAAGTTCGTCCGATGTATCTTAAATGATGTCATTTGAATGCTATTTTTTTAATGGCAAATTTGTAATACTTGATGAACCACAAGGGCGCCCTGACATTTCACTTTCCAAGCCAAGCTTAAAACAAGATCATTGTAAAATTCAGTTATGATGCTAACAATACTGTAAATGCTACTTGTGTATTTCTTCTCTCCTTATTCCTACATTTTGTATCTCAAAATTTTTATTCTATGTTACCGAGGTTTTTAAGACTTTATTTCGATACTTATTAATTCCAAAAAGAACGGATAATAGGTTTAAGAACGCAATAATGGTTCCTAGCCCTTTTCAAAGATCAAAATGTCATCAAAATGAAGTCCACATCGAGGCGACCAAAATTTGTTTTATTAGGTTATTATGCTTGGCTCCATTCATGTTCATATACCTTAGGATTTTAAGGACATGAATGAACAACTTCCTTATTTGCACAAATATACTTAAGGCTTCTTTAATGGGGGTTTTTTTTTTTACATAACAAGACAAAAAATTAGAAACATTATCCATTTCCTTATTCCTAAGGCTATTTAAGGAACGAATAAGGCTATAAAAATTTCACTTATTTAAATTTACTTAACCCATATAATCTATGGATCTTTAAGGGATAAGCACAATATTTATTCTTGTGGATACATTAGTATGCCAAATTAGTATGCCTGATGTATACTTATCTTAGTCACATAGAACTAAAGAAACTTCTATGAACTAATTATTAACCAAAAACTCCGCACAAATCTATTTATTAAAACTATTATATATATATGTGAAACAGCTAATGGTGAAAAAGAACACAATTAACACATAAGTGCTTAAAAGAATCCAACTATTCTACATTTAGCATCAGAACATATATTATACTCTTTATCTCTTGTTCTTCTCAATTTAAAATTTCTAAGAAAGTAAATAGTGAATGCTTAGCTAATAAATCGATCTTTTTCATATTTAATATCAATTATGGGGGATTGCATAATCTTGGACCTTTTCATGCTAGTATGGCGTTTTATTGCTCCTTGTATAAAGATTTGCAATTTGCAATTATTTTCGTTTATGGCAGTTAGCTAAGATATTAAATACAGGTGGGTCAAATTTACTTTTGGTCTCACCAACGGAAGTTACCATTCAGTGTCATAATCTATTATTTTTTTTTATCAATAATTTTTATGTTTCTTTAGGTTTTTCCTTTGTTTTTTTGATTGCAAATAAATTTTAAAACTTTTGCAGGAAAACAGGGTTGTTTGTTCAACGGGCTAAGGTATGGTAACAATCTTAGCGATACTTTACACGCCATTACTAAAAACTAAACATTGGTCTTAATGTTTCCATAGTCTAAGGGATCAAAAAACCCATATTATTAATAAGTGTCGAACGCTAATAATCCGGAGCTTGGAGAAAGTTTTACAAAAAAATCCTTAAGCCATTTTTGAATTATGCCTATAAGATAGATGTTATTCGATAATATTTTTGATATCAGATTTACCCTCCTTTTATGGCTCCAACAACAGGTTAGGAAGCTCGAGTGGACCAGGACAAAACACCGAACACAAGAGTCTTCAAAAATTGGGGTCAATACTCAAACCAATACAATCTCAAGCCAAATAACAAGCATCGAAAGAGTACAAGACTACTCAAACTCAACATTAGAAATAAGAAAGAAAAGGTTATGCATGGGGTTGCCTCACTACCAAAGCGCTTTGGTTTTTGGTTAAGAGTCACTTTGCTTGACTCGATCACATTTTAGTTGTCACTTGGGGTGGTTTGGAGATCGAATTACTTTGATGGTTATGTCCTCCAAAGTAATGCTTCATACGATGACATTCAACCTTAAGTTGGTCCATGGGTTGGGATAACTCGATCGGTTCAATTTTGAAAAACTTGGGTAGCTGATTGAAAAAGGTTCCCAACCAAGGGTTTTAAGCTTTCCCGAGAATATCTTTAGAGGGAATTGAGAGTAAAACTCGATCACCATACTCTTGAAAATGCAGTTTTTGATCTTAAGTCGTGGAAGTTCTTCGTCTTCTCTTTAATATATAAAAGAAATTCTAGTATGACTTGATCAAGAAGCTCATGAGTTGAAGCTTTCGGGTGATCAACGCGGTTTTAGGATCAAATTTAGCAGTTTCAAGGCCTAATTTGACTTATGCTTAATGATTGGGTAGATGACAGACTTTCTCATCACGTGCTTTAAGGAGTACAAACAAATGTGGTTGAACGTATTCTTGAAATGGACAAGTTGGTGAAACGTTGGCTCATGGTCCGATAGCCTAGATGACGCTTATGGGCTTCTGTTACCGCTTTCAAGACAAATGTTGTTCTCATTTAAGATCAGTGTATGGAAAGTTGTCATTACATATGAGTTAGAGCATAAGGCATATTAGGCTTGATAAACTTGCAAATTTTGATCTTATACGCGGGTGATCACGTGAATGCTTCAACTTAATCGAGATTAGTTGATACAAGCATACGTGTATTCTTGATTTTCTAAGTGTGTTGTAGATGATTGACTTACAGACTCCTAGATCAAAAACTGCATTTTCAAAGTTGGTGATAGAGTTTTACTCTTTCAATTCCGTCTTAAGTTTCTGGTGAATGCTTAAAACCTGTTGGGTTGGGCCTTTCATCATCACCATGTTTCTGCTAATGGAACATCGTGTTTCCCAACACCGTGTTCCAAAACTTTAAGGTGATTGTATGGTTCATGTATGAGCATTATCTTTGGAGGGGACATACCATCAAGTAGGTGTAGTTGGATTCAAACCATCCACATGGAGTAAAACTAATAGTGGTAGGGATCGAGTCAAGCTATGTGACTTGGTTACCAAAATACAAGGATTGTAGGAAGGCTTCCCATGCTTATTTTTTCTTTTCTTATTTCTAATGTGATGTGAGGAGGCTTGTACTCTTTCGATTCTTGTTGTTTGTGCTTGTGATTTTTTGTAGGATTGACCCAAAATTTTTTGAAGACTCTCGAAGTTCGGTGTTTAATTCGTCCTGGTCCAATCGAGCTTCCTATCCTGTGTTTGCCATAGCTTTGGGGTAAATCTGATATCGAGATTATATCGACTAACATCTTCTTTTACGCTATACTTCATAAATGGTTAATATTTTTGTAATTCTTTCTCCATGCTCGGATTTTTTGCCCGTTTTCTTTCGACTCTTGAGTTTATAGTATGGGGTTTTGAGCCTTAGACTATGAAACATTAAGGACAATGTTTAGTTTTAGTATGGCGTGGTATATCTTCGATATGATGTTACCTACCTTAGCCCGTTGTTCTTACGTACCCTGTTTTCCTGCAAAAGTTTTAAAATTTTTATATTAAAAAAAAATTGGAAAAAATAATGAAAAATAAAAATTAGTTGATAAAAATAATAAGAGTTTTGACACGAATGTAGGCTTTCCGTTGGTGAGAACAAGAGTAATTTGAACCTGAAACGGTTTTATATCTTCGTTTCTCCCCCTTAACGGTTAATAGATTGCAAGTTTGCTAATCTTTGTATACAAGGGCTATAAAAAAGCTAGTCTTGCATGAATGGTCCAGATTTTGCAAGTCCTTAAATTGATTTTAAATATGCAAAGATCGATTTATTTGGCTAAGCATTCACGAGTTTCTTTCTTTAGAAATTTTAAATTGTGAAGAACAAGAGATGATAGAGTAGAATATAAGTTTTGATGCTAAATGTGGAATAGTTGGATTTCTTTAAGGCTCATAAGTGTTAATTGTGGCTTTTCTCTCCATTTAGATGTTTCTCTTATCATATATATTTCGTTTAAGTAAATAGTGTTGTGCGGGTTTTTTTTGGTTATTAATTAGTCATAGAAGTTTTTATTTAGTCTTTTGTGTCTAAGTATGTATACATCAGGAATCGTAATTTTGGCATAATATATGTTTCCATGAATAATATTTGTATATCCATTAAGGCCTTTAGAGTATATGGGTTTATGTAGGCATTTAATAAGTGCTTCTTTTAGCCTTATCTCGTTACCTTTAAGAGATTAGGGTATATGGAATGGATAATGTTGCTTTAATTTTTTTTGTTTGTTTGTATTTAAAAAGCCTTTAAGTTAATTATTGTGAAAAAATAAGATTGGTTCATTTATGTCTTAAAGCAGCTAGCTAAGGGTTTATGACTAGTAGGAGCAGCTTAAGTAAACCTAATAAAAGCAAATTTGGTCGCCTCGTGGACTTCATTATTGGATGACATTTGATCTTTTTTGCAAAAGGGCTAGGAACTAATTATTGCGTCTTAAACCGTTATCCTTTATTTTGGAATTAATCTAAGTATCGTCTCACTAAAGTATTAAAGAACCTTCGGGTATATGACTTAAATCCAAAATTTTGAGATAACAAATTAGGAAATAAGGCGGTGAAGTAATCAAATAGTTTTTTGCGGAGTGTGTTTGCATTAACTTGTATTTTCAATGATTGTTTGTTTTTAGCTTGGCTTGGAAGAAGTGAAAAGTAAGGGGAAGATAAATTTCATCCATTGGACAATTTTTGTACTTTTTGTTCCGTGATCCGGAAGTCTATCTAATGTTTAATGAAAGTAATACATTATGTCACAACATGAATAAGTTGGAATTGAATTAGGAAATCTTATAAATGAATATTATATTGAAAAATGGGGGGGAATAAGGGGTGTTTTAAAACTTACGTTTTCTTAACTCTCCCACAAAGAATTTGCAACTTTTCAATGGATTAGTTTGAGGAGTTTTTGGAGTTTTTGGTTTTATGGCTATAACATTGCTAAGGACACGGACTTCACTTAGTTTGGGGAGAAGTTTGATACGTGCTGAATTACATATCCGCTTCTGTACAAAACATAACCCTTAAAGATAAATAAAATTTGAATATTTTATGTTGTATATTGTCTATTTTGTTCTTTATGTTGTGTTAGGTAAGGATATTACAAGAATAATGAAGAAGGACAAAAAGACAAAAAACAAACACGAGAATGGAAAAGACGTACACAAGAGCGAGTATTTTATCAAGCTTGGTAACAAAAGTCAACCATATGGTCAAATTTCGGTCAATTTATTTGTGATGACAAACCTTGAATTACCAAAAAGACTGAATGATTAAACCATTTCACCAAAATCCTCCTTAAAATTTACTTACTTGTTAGTCATTTAATACAAATGGGATAATGGTCGTTAAGTAAAAAATATAAACTTTTTATTATAATTCCACGGAGCCCATATACCATAAAATAACACAAGCCCAAATTAAAAAAATAAACTCTCTTTTTAAAATCAAAACGAAAACAATTAAAGAAAAAGGGCATGTGAATTTAGTTTTACTGTTTCACCTATCACTGTCCCTTTAACCATGGTCAAATATAATCACGGTTAAAACCCATCAATACATCGTCTTACATGCCTCAAAGATTCTAGTGAATACGCTCCAACTCAGCAGCAAAGACGTCTTTCAAGCACATGATTGGCTGAGCTGAACATTCTCTGACATCAAGGAATGGACACGGTCCACCTAAGTAAAACATACACAATTTGGGATTTTTACACTAAAATAGTCAAAGAAGCACAAAGGCTCCAAGGAGGTGGGATTGCCAAGCTGGCAATCCGTGTGACTTATCATAATCCAAGGGCTACAATTAAAGATGCCAATTCAGTTGGGGATCTATGGGTGAGATTAAAGGAGCGTCTAAAGGGCTAGAACCTTCTCCTCTTGCCTATATAAGGAAGCCTCACCTCACACTCACAGGAGATTTTTTTAGTGTAGAAATTAGTGTAGCCTAGCTTATTTAGTGTAAAATTTAGCTTATTGTATCGTTTAGTTTAAGGCTGATGTTAACTTTTTTTCTAATCCTTTGTAATACAGTATTTCTTATATCTAAAAGTTTGTTTCATATTGTTCAAGTTTAATGTCATGATTTACATTTTTTACACTATATTTGATTAAGCCTATTAAATTCTAAAAATCAAGCTTAATAAGCTGTCATTGATACTTCAGTTTGCTGCCTACAAAGTTATTGAGACTTTTAACATCAAATCTACCCTCAATTGTACATCAACTTTATTTGGAAGGGTAGCCAGGTGTGGAGGGCTTTCCAGACCTCACAGCTTTATCCTAGATAAGTGAGCTTTGTAGATCAGCTCTTGGAGCAAAAATATAAGCCTTGTTTGTGCAAAGGCTTTTGTAAGTTATAATTGTACCTTTTATAGCTTAATTTTTTATTTTGTCTTATTACTGCTTAATATCTAATTATTATTGCTTAGAGTAGCTTATTATTACTTGTTATTGTTGTTAGAAGCTTATTTAGTTTAATTGATAGTTTAAATCCTTTGGCTTTTTATTGAGTTGATTTTGAACAACAGTTGAATAAAAACCAAAAAATAATTAGCTTAGTAGAGTGGCTTATTTGTTCATGCTATTTGATTGTTTAATTAAAATCTGTTAATTAGGTCTCGTTTTAAAGCTAATAATCATTTGGTTTTGAGGGTTAGTGGAGTCTAATTCTCATTTTTATAAGCTAAAGTATGGTTTTTAAGCAACTTAAAGGGTGTTTGGTTTCATGAAAGTATTAACCTGAGTTTAGTATTGTTCCATAGCATTTTGTTTTTTAGGTTGATTTTAAATCTCAAATTTAGTTTTATAAAACAAGGATTTAAGGAAATTGTTAGGTTTAATCAATTTTTGAAGGCTTGTGTTTTGATTATTTGAATTTGAGGTCCTAGCTCAGATTCATAAGCTCTTTATGCCTTAAACTGTTCTAGCTGCATTTGTTGTTTAACGTGTTCATGTTTTGATGTTTAAAAGATGTTGAAACCAAGTTTAAGAGGTTTGCATTTGTGATTTTGAGTTTTGGTCATTTTTGTGTCAAATACATCAGATAGTTAAACAGCCTTAAGGCTTACTTTAAGCCAAAAATTAAGCTAGTTAAAATTAGAATTAGCTTTTAAAATTTAGTTTACATCTATTTTATTGGTCAAATTTGATAGCTTAGGGCTTATTTTGTTTTTAATAGCTTATTAGGTCATCTGTTTTAGGTCTGCAAATTAGACCTTTAGAGTTTTGATAAAAGTTTTGAAAAACAAAAAAAAATAGTATTCTGCCTGAACTAGTAATTTTAATAGGATTTTTCATAGCTTATTTGAATTTCAAAATGTTTTTTGATTGATGTTTTAAGTAGTGTTTAGGACTAGCTTTTTAGTGGTATTAGTGACTAAGCCACAAGGATCTGTTTGTTTGCTGAAAATTAAGCTCAAAGTTGATCATAGCTCTGTTTGGTTAGCTGTTTAAAACCAAAATGCTTAAGTGCTTATTTCAGCTTGTGGCTTATTGTCTTGATAAAAATTTGTTTAGCTCTGCTTATTAGGTTAGGTTTGAAGTAGTTTTAGCTTAATCAGTTTTGTTTTGAGCTTATTCAAGCTTATTGGTTTCTAAGATTTGTGTAAAAAGCTAAAAAATCTTTTAAGTATAAACTGTCACATTTTAAGTAATTTTGGACTTTTTGCTTTTAGTTTCATAAAAGTTGTTTTAGTAGAAAATGCTTATTTCAAGCTGTTTAACAAGTTTGTGAAGAAAGTTTTTAAAAAATAAAAAAAGGGGGATTAAGGAAGTCAAGGGTGAGCAAGGCTCGAACCCTTGACCTCGACCATATTCTACCTTCTTTAACACACACTCTTCTACCATCTGCGCCCTTGGGACTTTTACGTCCAAGGGCGCACTTAATATACCTTTAACCATTTTTGGGTCTGTTAGTTATAATGCACTATTGAGTTAGCCTTAAAAGGCTTTTTCTAGCGTATTCCATTTAAGCTCTTTCTGTAGTATTTTTCCTGCATTCTTTATAGCTTTAGATACTTTTAGGATTTTTCTTGGATTTTTAGTTTTAATTTAGAATTTTTAGTGCATTATTTAGATTTTAAAAACTTTAAATAGTCATATAATTAATTAAATAAAAATCCAAAAAAATAATTTTCTTTTTCTAAAAATTTTTCTTTTTATATTTAGAAGGTTTAGACAAAAAAAAAAATTTTTTTATTTGCATTCGTAAGTCATATGTTTGTATATTAACACCTTAATTGGCGCCTGCTGCCCTCTCAATCTTTTTCCCGTTAAAGTTTTACGTAGTCTTTTTATATGTGGCCTTTATTTGACCCACTAGTAGAATTAGTTTGGAAATCAAAAATTCTTATCACCATTCAAATCATTGTCAAATAATAACGGGGTTTCAAATTCATTATTCTTGGCGGTATAAAACGGACCAGTGTGAAACACTTACCGCATATGTTAACATACGATATTATTGTGTAGAATTTACTTTTAATCTTTGTCCTCAAGGATTATTAGTGAATTTCTTATACTTTGATATTATACGTATATATAATTTGAGGAGTATCACTAAACTTTCTAAAAATAACTTTTCATTTCACATTTCACTTTCCATTTTGGAATGTTGACTACAAATTTATTTTATTCACTCACTTAACTCACTTTCAAAATGACACATTTCCCATAAACGCTTAACACAAAATCATCCAACTATTGACGTAGCATTGCATGCAATACGCCATTCCTTTCTATTATCACTACACGTGAACAAATGGAATACTCATCACCAAACACAAACGCGCTCAAAATGAGATGATCATACACCTTATAATGATATCATGCACCTTATAATGATCATCTATTCTTTAACTGTCAGTTCACTGGTGCCATATGGAAGAAATTAAAAGAAATGATGCAAGTTTAAAGCAATATTGCTGGCTGGGACAACATTATTGATGAATTTGCTGATATGCCAAATAAGAGTAGTATTTAGAGTATTGTAAGAAGACTATGTTTGGCCTCTGCTATTTATTCTATATGAAGGGAAAGAAACAATAGAGTATTCAGAGATGAAGTTTGTAATTGGGAAATTGTTCTTGAAATGATATGTGAAACTGTAAGATTGAAGCTCATGGGCCTTACAGTTAAGAATATAAAGCAGTTAACCTAAGTGGCCTATAAAAGTGGAATGTGGTTCTTAAAAGGTTTTTAAAATTAAGATGAATGATGGATGGGTTTAACAATTTACATGATATCCTAGCTTTATCTTGCTCTTAAAGGGTGTTTGGGTTAAGGTGATTTTTAAAAAATTCTTAATGGTTTTCGCTGTTATCCCTAACCATATAACAAGAAATACATGTGCAAGTCATTACAATGGATGGATCCTAATATCTTGGAGTTTTCCTCAGCTTGAGTTCCTATTTCTCCCTTATAGATGTATCATAATGGCCTTGGGAGGATCTGATTTCCTATTTGGGGTCATAGTGTTCTCTTGCACAGGAAGATGTACCATAAGGAAGGTTCCATCATTGTGAAGGGTAAATGACTTGGGTGAGCAAAACATGATGGTTGGAATAGAGAGGGATGAAAGATGTCCCTTCTTGGTCCAATCAATGTTTTACTATAGGAGGTAAGGTTGGCTATACTTAAGGGTGTGTGTTTCTGGCCTAGTGATGCCTGCAATGTTGTTGCTGAATCATTAATAGTGATGATGTCGATGCTATTTTGCGTTTTGGTAACAACTTTGTGGGAAATGCAACTAGGTTTGGAAGAGCCACTTTTGTATTGTGAATGGGAGCTATATTCTTCACAATGATGCCCTCTCTTGTAAGCCTATGCCATTGTGGTTGCAGGTTGAATGGTATGGGGATTATATGAGTTGTGAAAATGTAGTTGTGAGAATATGGTTTGATGCAATATGGTGAACAATAAGGTCAGATACACTATCTGATCTTTTCTTTGATATGAGAGGAAAAGCTCTTCTTCATCAGAGAAAGTGTTTAGATATTGGTTATGTCTTTTGTATGTTTCATTTTGATTGTATCCAGGACATGCATGTCTGTTCTTTGTGTCTTAAAGATGTATTGTTGTTTGGTAATTAATAAAAGTTGTTCACCTTTGCAAAAAAAGAAAAAGAAAAAGGAAGTCAAAAGGCATAATAGCCATAATAGGCCTGATACCATTTAGCTATTAGGTTTTATCCCTATGTGCTTATAAATACTCTTTGTACTCTTATATTTTATAATAAATCAAGTAAAAGATCAATTATCTTTTCTTCTTCTTTATTTTCTTAAGGAGCTCGCACACGCTAAAAGTGGTGCCCTATCATGATGATACTATCCGTAAGGGTCGTATCAAAAACACAATACGAATTGTCATTTTCATTCGTTCACCCTCACCCTCCCACTTTGACGTCAGATCACATTGAAAACAGGTAGTGAAATTGTACATTTTCATCTTTTTTTCTTTTATACTCGTATTAAAGATTTTGTAAACCTGATGACTTAATTCTCTAGGTTCGTCCCTGCTTTTAACTTTTTTTAGTTATTGATGGGGGGGAACAGGATTTTCGTGTGTCGAGTAACACGGATAATTTGTGTTTCTTTCTTAGCAAGATGAAAAGTAGAAAGTCACTGCACTTTTTAGTTGTATGTTTACATCAAATTATATATTTACATCAACGAATAATCTTAATACTTGTGGGAAATAGGTCCGGATCTTTTGACACGCTTCTTCTTCCATTGCAACCTACAAACACAAACACACACTAATAGACACACAGCAAAAACACAAACACCACACAAGTAAACCAAAAAAATAAGAAAAAATGAAACCACACTGGAAAACGAGCGTTTATAGCCGTACCTATATCACAGTGCAGTATAGCAGACATGAAGTGAGTGAAATCTATAATGAATAAAAGACATGGACAGGCAGTTCTAACACATATCAGTTCCTTAATCTAACAGCCTTGTCATGAATACAAATATTTCTAACATATGGCATGACACATGAAGTGTGTACCTTTGTCACAGTGAAACTTCTATTCTGGGGCATATCGCATACATGTTTAGACACTGCTCACTTGATGAGACTTGTTAAATAAGGCTGGTCAGATGCTCTATTATTTTGTAAACAAAAAATATATTTATGACATGCACACCCTTAAACAAATTTGTTTTTAAGCCGAATAGCCTTATGGTGTTAATGAGCTTGGTTGGAATCACCTTTTCTTGCTGTTGTGAGGTTGATCGTTCATTTCTGTTTCTCTTTGTGAAGCCAAAACATTGGCGGTTGCCTCTTTGCGTGTAGTAGCCATGGTGTTCTCCGTGATCAACGAATAGCATGTTTTGACAATATATTAGTTATACTTCAGTTTTGTTTCTTTGTGAAGCCAACATTGGCGGTGCCTCATTGCTTATAGTAGCAATGGGTGTTCTGTGACCACGAATAGCAGTAATGACAAATAAATTAGCTTACTCCTCTCAGAGAACACTTTATGGGTCAAATCTAACCCATGTACCCCCTTAATGGTCTATTGTGTGTTATCTTTTATCTAAAACGGGTCAAATGGCTCAAAGGTCGAGACTAAAAGAAACGGGTCAAACAGGTTGAACGCCGTCTGAAAATACATACAAAATGAATATAACTTCCTAAATGATTTATTAAGGACAAGGTAAATCATTCATGTAATAATACAGCTTATCATAAGGCATATTAACATTTTCATACCACTTCTAAAAAAAAGCTGATGTCCAACAAACTTTCGCCTCATATCCTAAATATTGAGTTTAAATTTTGATGAAGTATAAGATTCTACTTTTCGATATGAAGTTACAACTTTACACCTATTTATTATAATAAAGTATCAGGTATCAGGTATCAGGAGTATGATCAATATGTACAAAAGCAGAAGTCAACTTAGAAAAGTCAACAATAAATTAGCAAACTAAGCAGAGTGTAAGTAATCTTAACAGAAAGGCTAACAACATTCAAAATAACTTAAATATCTACCAACTATAGAGTACAACTTATTACAATGTAAACTATTACTTAGAAGTATGCGTATCTTGTGATCTGGTATTCAGATTTGATGCAAAAATAAGTGCAGTATAGTAGGGGTCATTCATCTATGGCCTTACATATCACATTTGATCATATATTCATCTGATCTATGTACAACACTCGTTATATTGTTCTAGTGCTTTATGTTACCCTAGAGCATAGAATAAGGCCTCTTCATGATCTCATTGTGGACCTGAAGATGCTTGAGAGATAGGAACATAGTCGCAGTCTTTGCTTGATTCATGGTAAAGCAATTCGTACTTTATAATACAAAAGTACTCAATATACTCATGAATTGTCGTATAATGAAATATAAGGTCAAATAAACCATGAGTAAGTCCCAACATCCAACATTTCTTGTAGCATCTTAGAAGCTTCCTCCCATCAACCTAACTTATAGAGGCTATCTATCAAACAATTATAAGTGATGACATTGGGTGAGATGCCTTTTTGGAGAACCATTTCTGTTGAAGTATAGATTCTAGGTTTTTTATGATCCCAAACCAACAAGACCAGGGTGAGATGTGGGTTGTCGATGATTAGAGATATAATTAGATGAAGTTTAAATGACTGATGAAAATGTTCAAAATGGAACTACCAACCCTCTCCAAAGTAGGATGAGGAGGCTTTATAGGTCCTATGGCCGGCCTTGGGGGCTATGATGGCTTCCCATGGACCTTGGGCGGCCTAGTTTATAATCTAACCATTACACTAACTACGAGACTAAGACTGTTACAAAATTGGAATGTGGACCGACACTTTTTGTTGTTTCAACAAACTCCCCCTAAGGAGAGGTACTTACCATTTTAAAAACTTTACATCCTAGCATACTGATGCTGTGGATCATTAGCTTTAGCTCGTCCTTTGACCTTTCTCTTGTGAGTTTGTTGTTGTGATCATTGGATTTTTGATTGAGCTTGTTCCTTAAGAAACCTTTGTATTTGACATTGTGATCTTGTGCATTTTGAAGATCATTAAACCAGCATAATCTATTTACGCCATTCTTTAAACTTTGCCATCTTGTGATCTTGTGATTGTTGGACCGATCAGGCTCATACCCTTACTTGATTTGTTACCTGGGGAAAAGCTTTAATGTTGCATCTTTCGTTTGAAATTCTTATACTATAAAACTTCGTCAGGTATCCGAGTAGCGTAAGTCTTGACACTGTACTTGAGCTTCAATGATGTCTTTATGTTTGTCGGGTTGGGTATGAGCATGGGTATAGATCTTGTGAGCCAGCTGGGAGCAGGAACCTCAACCACCATCTTTAAATAGCCTTTGCATAAAAACACGTTAGCATTAAAGCGAGGGTACAATATGGCTTTTCGTCATTCGCCAATGGTTTGGTGTTGGAGGAACCTTCAAATCGGGAGAGCGACATATGTGCCTCTGGGATCTGTTAGCTTCTATTTATGAAGATCTTCTTGACAGGTTTCAGCTGTAGTTTTGTATCTTTCTAATAAAACATAAGTTTTTGTACTTCATCGTACTCTGCAGGTTTTATTATCGGGAACTCTCTAATAGCATGACTGCTCGATAAGAGTATCAGCGTGTCGTTACTTTTCTCACCGTTTGTTATAGATAAAATTCATTTGAATAAGCAATAAACGTGTCTATGGCGTTTAAGTGGTTTTTGTGACTCTTTTGGTGAGGGGTTTTCATGTGCTAAAATTAATCAGCATTTGATAATCACCGATCCTTGGAACAAGTTTGATTCTTATAGAATCGCACATGTTTCTTTCGTTGCATACCAGTTTGATTTATTAAAGTTATCTCACAAGTTACTACCATGAGCTTGTTTGATGTTGGTCAAGCAGGAATTTCTATTCTTCATTGTGTTTGAATTCAACTTTGATGTTTGCAAAATCACAAGGATTCTTGCGCTTAGGACTCTAATGTTTATTACTTGATATTACATTGTGTAAGTGTAACAAAGCTGAAATTATGACAAATGTCCTAATGAGATTAATGGAGTGATCTTTTTAGCTCTATACTCAATTATGTCACTTCTTTAATTTTAGTGATCGGGTGCCATAGGAGCTGAGTGCCACTTTTCAAATATCTACTAACTCGAGTGAGGGAGAAAGTCAATAGATAACTGAGTGTATCTTCGTGTGAGGTTTTGAAAACAATGTCTTTCCGACTTTGAGTCGGATAGGATAGGGTTTGTGCATTTAGGTCACTGGGGTCCAAGTACTGTTTCAATGGCAGATACAACCTGAGTGTTTCTGACAAACATATGTTATTAGACCCGGTTTTGCCTAAGTGTATGGAGGGCCTTCTTTATCTTTCACCTTGATCATACATTTTCTTTTCATTCTTCAACCCTTCAATGCTTTACCAAGTCTTATAACTTACACCTTGTTGGGGTTGTTCCTGTGTTAGCTCAAAATCGCAGTCAGGCAATTATTCCCTATTCTCACTTTTACCTTTTTATAATCATACTTAAGGACTTTATTTAACTAGTGGACATCCTGGGTAGAATCCCTCACAGGTTCTAGCTGGATCATGGGATCTGGAATACTAAGCGTAACCGCCTTATATCTTAATATTAAATTTAAGAACACTGGTCGGTCTTTTAGTATTTCTCACAGATCCTTCCAAAACATTGAAAATTTCAATCAAAGTGTTTGTTTAAATATCATACAGATTTACACTATGGAGTTTTTCATCATCACTAAAAGAACTAAAAGCTTCACCACTTACTGTGCATCGTAATCAGTTTGTACATGCTAGGTGTGGTGTGTATTGAGTCCCATTTTATTTGATCACTTCTGTCATATACTTAGTCAGGTTATAATCTCATTCTTCTCACCTTTCCAAAATGTTAATCCTTGATATTTTGATATCAATTGATTAAACGTGTCGGGTGACAAAAAGATTTATTATAGCAGTTGGAAAATTTTATTGCTCCCCTAAAACTTTTGAGGGATTATAAGATGGTGCCGAGTTCAATTATTTGAAAGTTTTGAATGTACTAAGAAATTCTGGAAAAATTATACTCGAGCCACATTTTATTTTTCTCCAAAAAACTTACACTAGTAATTAACATATTCACATAGATAAAATTATTTACGAGGATTATGGGCACCTTTAAGATGAGAACAACATATGATAAACTCTTAGGGTCTTGTAGTAGCCGAAAGTATTCCTGTATGGTCGTCCCAACAAAATCTCTCCAAACTCCGGAAGATCCTCCTTGTCTTTAATCTTTTGTCAATTGCCTGAATCATAGCTCTTTGCATTCACTTTGTTTCCGTTGGCTCCAAAAAGTTTGAGGCAGATACTCCATTCTGATTCCCTTGAGGCGCTCATTCAAAGCTAGGTTCCGTCCAGTACATCATCGAGAGTGCCATCGCTAAAAACTTTTGTAGTTATCAATGCGCATCAATCTGTTTTTTGTCTTTGTCTCATAATGGAATCCTCTGGTGATCGGTATATGGTTTACATAAGGTTCTTTTTTCTCAAATTGGATCTATACGTGTCTGGCTTTGTGAGGTTGAGTTTCTTTTGATAGCTTTCAACACCCAATTGAAGGTCTTCCACACGCCTTTGGATAACAACACTTCGTGTGAACATTCTTATAGATTACATTAATGCAAATACGTTCTTTACGTTGAGATTTGTCAACTTTCTTGTACGAAGAAGAAGTTAGCATGTCTTCAGTCTTGGATACACGAAGTCTGTGAGAATGACAATCGCCTTTTTTGAACTTGTAAAGAGTGTCGTCATCCCTACGTACAGTGATCCAGTCAAGATGCTTGTAGTTTTGCCATTCGACTATTTCCACCTTCGTGACAGCGATAATTCTTCTATTTAGACGTCACGAGCTGATTCTCTTGTGATCGCAAATGCATAGAATTGTCTTCGCTTTTTGCCCCAATGTGAGACTCCCCGGAGTGCGAATTTGTCGTAGTTGACTATCACTTGACTCACACTTGATGTTAGGACATAAGTATTCTATCCTTTTAATATGCCTGTAATCTGCAACCTTGGTTTCGTATTGAAGTGGAATACTTCGGCTTGACTCAACAACGTAGGTACCTCAAGAGTATGACATGACGACCTTGAGATTTGGAACCAACGGTAGTGCTGTGCAGATCATGAGGATTATTGGCGGGCTTCGGGGTTGAGCAGTCCATTTTTCTGTTGAAGCTTTGTAGACTTTCTTTTACTTATGTATTCTAGTTCAGGTCAGACTCTTGCAGGTTTCCTTTCATCAGCTAAATGTTGGATCCTTGCTAAAATTTCAAGGTGTTAGTGTTGTAAATTTAGCGGTTCTTCACAAAAGCGGAGAAGTCAAATGTATTGGGGTCTGTTAGCTTCGAATGAACTCTCAGGGGTTTGTCTTCTGGCCAGATTGCTTTAGCCAAGGTTGGACGAATTCTAATGACAGCAGGTACAGGACTTGTTCCATGCTATGATCCGGGAGAAGGTAGTCGTTGCGTGTTGTTGAAACCAGTCAGTGAAAGATGATGGACCTTTTCTTCTGCTTGTTCATCATGGACACCTAGTGTTTCAAATCCCTTTTGGTGTGCAGGTGTGCTTCAAAGACATATGTAGTTTGCATAACGTTTCCTCTACGGAGCTGATGCTAGAGATTGCTATGAGTCCTTACAAACCTTTGCTAGTAGTACTTTTTGCAGTCGTGGTTGTCATATTTCTACTTGGAAGCACTGGTTAGATTCAGGTTTTTTCTTTTCTTTACCTTACTTCTTTTGGACCCGCTATATTCTAGCGAAGGGTTCTTGATCATCATCTGCACCGTCTCGAGGTCTTTTGATTGTGACGTATCGCCATAGGTATCTAGCAGAATTTTTTTGGCTTCATGCATAACTATATGCCTTGAGATGATGCCATTTGAATGTCTGACCTGTGGTTTAGAGTTAGTAGCTTCCATCTTGTCATATTAAGATCTTTTTCAGCTCTAGTTCTGAAAGAATAGCAGCTACTAGCATGAGAGTCTTGGCTTCCTTTGTGTATCGTACCAGAACCTCAGACTCGAGTTGTTCGTTTACTAACTTTTCACATTTTTTGGATTGATCTTTGAGACTTCTCTTCTTGCCTTGTTCCTTAATTACTTTCTTCTTTCCTTTATTGTTCCGATTCAAGGAATTGTTAGTTTTCAGTATTGAGACTCGTATCGATTTTCTATCGCATTACTTCAGTGGAACTTGGCATCCATCTATGATTCTGCATTTTATTTGCCAGGGTAATGATCAACGATGCCAGGGAATGGTAAGGTGTACATTAGATACTTGATTTGTATGTCTAATTCTGAGAAGTTGTCTTCTAAGGTTTTTATGTTCGTTCTCAAAGACAAAAACAGCGAAGTAAAGTCAGGAAGATTTTGTAGTGAGGAACTTGGAGTTGTAGCCGGTGTTAGGATTGATGTTTGTTGTAATTTAATGACAAGAGGATTTGGTGTTGGAGGAGATGGTTGGAGGCAATAAGAAGGATGGCTCCAAACATGGTTATAGTGAAGGAATATTTGTTAGAGAGGTGGCTTCAGCTGGTTGTCCAAAATATAGCTATCAACATCCGGTATCTTCGATTTGGATTTAGCAGTTGGAGTACGAAGGCCGATGTACGGAAAGAACTTGTTGTGGACCATTCAGATTTACCGGAGTAGGGTCACATGAGTGTCCTTCAATTTGCTGGGTTGCCTTTGAAAACCATAGTGGCAATATAAACATCTGTCTTTACATTTCATTTTTCCTTAAGATTCGGCAATTGGTATCTATCGTCCGCCTCATTTCCTGATCCTCTAACATATGTAGTATCTTCATCGAGTTTGTTGCCCTTGACATCCATTTCCCTTCAGAATCCCTTATTGTCTGTCCACTGTCTTCGTAATCTGATGATGAAAATACGAGCGGGGGTATGGTACTATAGGATCAAAGGGTTTCATCTTCTTTAGTTCTCTAATGTATTATTTCATCATCATGAGTTGTGAGCTTTGGATGGATGAAATCATCACCATCATCATCTGATTCAGTCTGTGCTTCATCATCATCATTTTGAGCGTTCTTATCATCGTCATGTACATCATATCTTTCATCATCCTGTGCAGTCTTCATTATCGTCATTTTTATCTCATCTACATTCATCCTGCGGTTTTTATCATCGTCAAGTTTATTCCATCATCTTGATCACCGTCACTTGATTTTCCAGGAGATATCATTATCTGAGTCATAAGTAGTGCATCAGGAACTGGTGTTGTAAAAACAGTTCCCTTCATCTTGTACAGACCCGCTGGCATGAGAGCTGTGAGTCTCTTTACAACTTCTCTTGGTGATTATCTTGAGTTGCTCAGCTTCTGTCAATATCGCCTCGGAGATAGGCTCTAACTCTTTTGCCTTTTGCTTTCCTTTTCCCGACTTCTTTTCTTTCTTTTCTTTGGGGACTGTAGGAGGCTTCTGCTTAGTGGTTGCATCAGTATCAGCTTTCTTCTTACTTCCTTTAGTCTTTGGAGGAATCTTTCCAGATGAAAAGCAAATAGCAATAATTCACTTTGTATGATTCAGAGTTGTAGGTTATCTGTTGGTTAATGCTACTGGCAAAATAGACCGCTCAACTGAGCTGTCTTCAATCCTTGAGATGACAATGATTGTGTGAAATTTGGGGGCATTCTGGCATAATGCCAATTACCTTGTTTCTTCGAGGAATTGTAAGGGTCTTTATTCTGACAAAGTTGAGACAAGATTAGTGAAACCAGAGGATAGTACATCGCATTGCCCTTCTTCGTATTTTGTTCTCAATCTGCGTAAAATTGATAGTCCTCCCTAAGAAGATATGAATAATCAACCTTCATCATATATGTACATACCCACAAGATTTGAGCTTGAGAAAGACGACAAAACTGTTGTAGGATGGTTTACCACTGAGACAGTGTTGTTGATAGCTGACAAATGATATCTCCAGAGGTTGAAGTTGAGTTTATTGACATTAATGCCTGGATCTTCCTTAGTGCTCTAGAGTGACCAAGACTAGCTAGAAATGCGAGATTCTCCTTCTCAGAGGGTGGTTCTTCAAATTCTTATTACCAGATTTAGGGCAAATTGAAGAATGTTTGAAATTGATCAGATCTAGATTGTGCTTTTTGTTATTCATCGTGAATCTGACAGATCGGTTATGAACTTAAGCAGACGGCTAGAAATTCTTGCATAATAGATTCTGGAGCATCAGCAGTGACTTGGAATGCATTGTAGAAAGGATTTTAAGTGCGCGTTAACACATAGTTAGGACTACTTGAAGAGATTGCCTTCCTTGATGTGACCATCCAAGACTAAACGAAGATTACATTAGCCAATCTTGAGTCAGGTCGGCAGGAAGCAAACTAACACTTTCATCCAAAGCGATCTGATGATTTGCGCTATTGAGATTTCCATGAGTCTGTTTAAGAAAGAGTGAGTGCAGTTTATAAGGAGACACAATCATTCATTCATGAGAACCTTTATGACTTTTAGCACTTTTGAAGATCAATCATCTTAGATAGACTAATAGCGTATGAGACAAAGGCACCTATCCTAACAACTAAGTTGAATGCAGTTAACCTCGGTTTTGTCAAGCTTTTAATGTCTATTTTAAACTAAGAGATTTGTTTAATTTAATCTTAGTTAGGAAAAAATCTGATCTTAAGTGTGTTATGTCAAAAAGTTGGTTAAGTGTTGATAACATCTTCACTCGTTCGGTCCTCAAAGAAACACCTTGATCGGTTTGCACTAAATATCACTCGTTCGGTCCATATAATCAAACACTCGTTCGGTCCATATAATCAAACACTCGTTCGGTCCTCACTATCAGTCACTCGTTCGGTCCATGTTTTCAATCACTCGTTCGGTCCATACAATCAGTCACTCGTTCGGTCCTCACTATCAGTCGCTCGTTCGGTCCTCACTAGTATTCACTCGTTCGGTCCTTACGATGATTCACTCGTTCGGTCCTAAAAGTCTTTCACTCGTTCGGTCCGTATTACAAATCACTCGATCGGTTCCCTTTACACTGACACTCGTTCGGTCCACATTATAAATCATTCGATCGATTCACTCTACACTACACTCGTTCGGTCCTCATTTTATATCTCTCGATCGGTTCACACTACTAATCACTCGTTCGGTTCATACGTTTTTATGCTCGTTCGATTCATGCATATTTTGATCGTTCGGTTTTCTTAAGGTTTTACTAGATCGATTCTAACAATTAACAATTTAACAATGTTGATCTCAAAGAACCTGACCACTACCCTAGCATAACCAAGAAACCATGTTGCAACAATTCCACACAAAAACACATAATATTTTTACATTATTTTTGTATATTTCTATATTATCGAACACAAAACAGTCAAGAACATGATTAAATCACAACGAATATTAAAACTTGATTAACCTATACATATATTACACCTAACCCTACAAAAGCCCTCAATCAATTTGAAGATTTAACCACTTTTTGATTTTAAGAACCCTAATTTTATAATTAGGGCTTTTGTGATCAAGAGTGGCGAAAACTATCAATTCCTTTGGGATTCGAGTTGATTAGGTGATGATGATCAAGATTGAAGTTATACCTTAGAGATGAAACTGAGTGACTTTGCTTGTTTGAGGTGATGCGATTTGGAGAGTGTGCGTGTGTGTGTTTGAGTGTGTTTGTGTGTGTGGAGAACAGTGAAACCAAACGGAAAGACATCTAAGTTTAGCACATTTCAACATTAGCACATTTGGCCCCTCTTGTTTAGATGACATCTAAGTTTTGCATTTAAATTTTATAAGGTGAAATCAAGTTAAACTATTTGGCACTTTTGGTCCCTAAAGTTTTATACTCGCACACCTATAGACTTAAATTAGCAAAATACACCCTAAAGGCATAAACAAATAACACATAAAGCACAAGCAAGTTAAACTTAATTAACTTTCTATCAAGAGATATTACGTTATCGTTTAAAAATCTTTTTCCCTTTTAACAGCTCATTTTATCATGACAAAGAAATTTGACATTCTCTCCCCCTCAAACAATGACCCGTTTTCTATTGAAAGAGCTGTAGTCGTTGTTTGAGAAGTCAAATGTTACATGAAAAATATTTTCAGATGATGGAATGACTTTATTTTTTAAAAAAAACAACAAACACCAAGGTAAATAAGATTTCTCTTATTTATACACATAGATGCACTGAAACGTACACTTATGGATAAGAGTGAGGCACGGGTTGTGATACAAAGTAATCACAAGCCTTTGCATGGTCATAAAGTAGACCATGCCCGAGAATGAATTCCCGTTGTTAGGAACAACTGGCTTTTAGATGACATGTTTTCCTCAAGGTTAAAAGTGGGTTACTATCTGAAATAATAGCAAGCCATATGGCATGTTTTGAAAACATTTGAAACTTCTGCTCGAACTTCATTTACAGGCTTGTATCATTTGAATGACATTTCTAAGACCGTAAATGTTATCGATTTCAGAAGACATGCCATTTTAAAACTTCTTTTTGTATTTTTTCATTTTTTAATTTTGTACTTTGTTTTTGAAAAGGTTATATAAAAAGAAAATATTTTTGGTTTTTCTGAGTTATATTATATACATATGATACAAAGGATATTCGAATAGGTACCACCACTATTCGTCAACGTCATCTGCCAACTTTTTCAGAGTCTCCGGCGTAAAGCTTCGCATACCCAGCTTGTTGATTAGAAATTCAATTCTTTCTCTGCCAAGCGCTTTAGTGAAGATGTCCGCCAATTGATACTCCGTATTGACAAAGTAAAGTTCGATCACCCCATTTTCAACATGCTCTTTGATGAAATGAAACCTGATGTCTATATGCTTGGATCTGGAATGTTGAACGTTGTTGCAGCATAAGGCAATAGCGCTTTTGTTATCACAGTACATTGGAATTTTATTGACTCATCCAAAGGACTTGAGCACAACAACCGGACAAAGCAATATATTCAGCTTTCGTACTGGATATCGCAGCGCTTTTTTGCCTTTTAGACGACCAGCTTACAAGTCTATCACCCAAAAGTTGTATACTGCCAGATGTGCTACGGCGTGTATCTTGACAACCAGCATGATCCGCATCTACAAATGCTGTTAGTGCAAAGGGAGAATCCTTCGGATACTAAAGACCGCGATGTACGGTTCCTTTTAGATACCGAAAGATCCTTTTTACCGCATTTAAGTGCTTTTTGGTAGACCGAGCCTGATACCGGGCACACATGCATATCGCAAATTATAGGTCAGGTCTACTGGCTGTAATATAAAGGAGGGTGTCAATCATACTACGATAGTGTGATGGATCTACAGCTTTCCCATCTTTATCCTTATCCAGTTTGGACTTCTCCACCATGGGAGTATCCACTGGGTCACAAGATTCATAGCCATATTTCTTTAGTGATTCAAGAGCATATTTAGATTGGTTTATGAAGATGCCTCTGGGACTTTGAGAAATCTGTAGTCCTAAGAAAAATGAGCATTAGATGCATTTCTATTCATTTAGATGCATCATTTTGAGTTTCGAACGTTAACTTGATGTATAGATGGTGCAAATTG
>BQNB010055465.1:3366-39093 GCA_026074375.1 Tanacetum coccineum
AAATTGACTTTAGAATATCGTTTGACGAATCCGACGATGAAGATTACACGACAATTTTTGACAAAAACTTGTTTTTTATAAAATAATTTCTGCCAGCGATTTTAAAACGGATTCGAAAAATAATAATGATAAAGTCATTATGCCTTCGTTTCCATCACCCGAGCTTACGGTCAGTTATTTTGATGATTTAGACTACTTTAAAGATTTTGAGAAAGAATTTCCAACCATTGTTTACAATGACGCTCTAACGACTAAATTAGATTTCTTAACTGAACCTACTGTAAGTCCTCAACATATCGATGAATTTAATTTAAAAGATGAAACATCATTGTCCGAATGTGATGAAGAGGAACAAAATATTTTAAATATTAATGATCTATTTCCTTTTAATGTAATTTATCCTAATGATTCAAAATCGGATAAGGACAATGATGATGATAAAGTTGATATTAAACACTCTTTAAGGGATTTATCTGTCAAACCGTTACCTGATGTAATAAATACGGATGTTGGTTCCTATGCACAAGGGTCAAATAAGCTTTTAGAAACAAGTCATGATACATCTAATAAATTTTTCAAAACTAATTTTTTTATCATGGAATTAAATCTTAATATCATGACATGTAATTATATTATCAAAGGGATGCTAATAAATCTTTTTAAGAATTTATACGTGCCATTTGGCATCCCTTTCGACCCTAAATTGTTTTATAAGGATGGGATTAAATTGGGGCAAGTCTAACTTAAATACTTTTCTGTAAACAAAAGTGCTTGCCGAGAGACAACCCAAAATGTATTTTCAACGAGGCTTGTCAACACCCGTGCCTTGCACCGGGCTTGGTCTTTTGGAGAAATCTGATTGTTACATATGTGATAGATCTCTCTATCAAATTTGATTCGTAGTCACATGATTGTTACTATATCATAATTTTGACAACTGGATCTAAAGTTTATGCAATAAAATTAACATTAGAGGAGTTAACAAATGTAGCTAGTCTAATGTTTCGCTGCCTATGCTGAAGCATTTATACTAAAGAGTTATCAAAAAATTATACCATAGACAACATTAATATCCACAGCTCTAATAAGTTGTTCTTTCCATCTCATAAGGCTCTCATCATCCTAGACATTAACTGGTTAAGAAACCAAGTTCAAGCCGGAAAACATTCATTGCTCAAAGGAAAAAATATGCCAAATGTTAGTAACCTGTTGGTATGAAGGCTCCTCGTTATCGTTATAGTTGGCTTCGTATTGTAAGGGTTCATGAGGGGGAGCCGGAAATCTGCTCATCTACGATGTCACTGAGATTTAAATTCGCTATAGTATCCTTCCATGTGAGCCCAATGTTTACCTGCAAAAAGATGAAAAGAACAATGTTTAAGTGCAAATTCAACTAACAGATTGTGAAAGCACTCGGAAAAAATGACCAATTTGTCCTTTAGCTTCTTTTTGAAAACTTCTAACCATCTTCCGATCAAACAGGACAATGGTGCCACCTATTAGATAGTGTAAGAAAACAATTAGATAACAATAAATTGTAGCTGCTATAGTTCCATTTTTTTCGAAAGCATAGTCTGACAATTGGTTGAGAATGCTTAGCTAAACGGTTTATGCTTATAAGCTGAAGCATAAAATCATCCAAAATGCAACCTTTTTTCTTTTTTTAATTGAATAAATGCAACCTGTTTTATTTTATGGGTAAACTTGCATTTTAATCAACCTTCAAAATACAGAAGAATGTTTCACTTTGATCACCTAAACTCCAGCAATTCAAAGTGGTTATCTGCTTCTGAAAAACGTAATAAGCAGATAGTGATAATTAGGTAACGTGAGGGGTGATGTTAGAAGTAATAAATTGAGGCCGCCTTGAGGGTAGTACATACAACTTTATATGAGTTGTATTTGCAGGTCTGGAACATATGCTAACCCTTAGTTCTTCATCGGAATTGAGTAGGATGAAATCATTAACATTATCCAAGTACGCGAGTTCATAACTTACATTATTCAGCTCAAACCCCTCCCATGTTTCCTTCTTGAGGGCTGTAAGTGTTGCTGCTGAGGCTGGGATGTGGAAGGCAATTAGATCATCTCCATACTCCGCTTTTACAGTCATAGTATCCCTGTTTGGATACGTATCGCTGTCACCGCTTCCGCTTCTGGAAGAGGCTTCGTCAGAGGATTCACACCGTTGACTCTCACTCATGTCACTTAACTTTCTCTTTACAAACTTCCGTCCTGAAATGCCAACAACATATATGCCTATGAGTATTATTATTTGAATTCATTGTAAAAACAATATCACGTCAATAAAAAAAAAACAAAGATTAAGTTTCTTAGACGACTGCTATATATAATCAAACTGGACATAAAATCCCGCTCTTTAACAGTCTTTTGTTGCTCCGTCGCAACTATTTCCCACTCCCAAGCTTCTATTTCCCACTTATATTTCCCAAGTAGAAACTGGGTTTCTACTCATCGTTTGGTCAAGTTCCCACTCCTAAGCTGCTATTTCCCACTCATATTTCCCAAGTTTTATGCAAGTAGATGAAACAATGGGTAGAAACCCAGATTTCACCTATTTTTGCTCACAATTGCATCGGTCAGTAGCAATACTTATGAAATCCTCTTGTCGCAACAGTGTGGGGCTTTAGAGACTGTTGCCCCATGGCAAACTCGGAGGGGGTGAAGTTCAATGCAGAGCCATTTTGACCCAAAGCCCAAAGGTAATGTTTATATTTTTGAAATCAGCAACTTTGTCCCAAACAAAATTTGACATGTTCCCGACCCAACCTAAACATGCATCCAAACACACCCGAAAACACATAGAAGATCTAACAGAGCTTGTGTATTATATGAAATTAAAACTAAAACCAACAGGCTCATCAACGTAACCCTCCTGGCCCGTTTTGACCCAAAGATAATTATTTATATTTTGGTAATCAGCAGCTTTGACGCAAACAAATTTTACCTGCTCCCGACCGAACCTTAGTATGAAAATTAATAAGCTAGTATTGTTTATAATTTCACAAAAAAAGATAAAGTTTTGTTCAGGAATGGTATTTTACGCAAGCTATGTATAGAATAACTGGCATACAACTAATTTTGGCCCAAATCAGCAAACATGCAGCTAATACATTTACATTACAGCTAACTTCCACTTCACCTTTTATAAACGAAACTTAAAATCGCACTAAGTATAAAGTACAATAAGTGCGAACAGAGTTGCAGCGGAGATTTCGTGTTGGCTTCGCTGATATTGAACAAAACACTGTTACGATAGCTATCAAACTTTCAACATTTATTTTCAAAAAGGCTTCTATTTTATGTTTTGTTGTATCTTAGATACCCTGCATCGGAGTATATTTTAAGCTTCAACCATTTGCCATATACATCAAATGAAAACGCAATTGACTTTCCATTAGCTGCTAAGACCATGGAGCATTTTAGTTTATCACAACGTATTAGCCAAAGATGTACTTCCCAAAATCTCATAATACCTCCTAAAAATTCTAAGTGAATCCTTTAAATTTTACAGCCTGCATATTCGAACAGGTTGTTTAAGCTAATGACTTTAAACCTATGTAATATTGTTTCCAATACCAATATAAAGGATTTGTTTTCAGAAAGACTAAATTTGTACATTTAAGTTAGTTAGCTTTTTAATAAGTGGGCCTTATAAGTGAAATTGCTTAAGGCGAAATAAAATAAAGAAAAGGAAGGAATTTTATTTCTTTTAAAAAACTCATGCAAATTTCACAAAAGAAGCTTATGTGAAATGAAGTCATTGATGGGCCTAGAAATAGAGTATACTATTGAATCAAACTCTAGTCTTGTACGCAAAAAAAAACTGGCACTCAAAGATATACACAGTTGCAATTGACAATCCTAAACACCATGTCTACCACATAGCCATCACTAAAAGATCACGAATAATGCTAATTTAACCGTATGCTAACGGGTGTTCATGCATTTTAATCAGAAGCTAATATACGCCTAAGTATAATCTTTACCCAAACACCACTTAGCACTTTAGTTGGGAACCATTAGCTGACCAAGATTTCTGCTGCAGCCACACCGCCTAGCATAATTTTTGCCTGATGATGGCTCGTACTTCAGCCGCTTGTATGGAAGCAGTATTGAACTGCAGTGCCTCATGGTACATAGAGACCAACAAATGATCTACCTGTAGCCACTTTTTTGCACCTCACAGCCTGAAAAACACGTTGCTAAGATACTATTAACTCAAAAGTACACGTGCAAAATTTTTTATTTATGAAATCTAATAAACTCACTACCATATTCTCAAAAACTTTCTCAGTTGGCTTTTGTGCAGCATGAAACGCATATATATTGTTGTATGCCACATCAAACGATTCACAAACAACCTTGTGATGCTAAAATACAGTTGGAGTTAAGGTTTTTTAGAAATTACAAAAAATAATGCCAACTTCATTAAATAGCTTTATTATAAGACCGATAGTGTTAAACTGAGTTTACTGATTATTAAAATCTTGCACAGGGCTGAGACGAAGTAAGTTCCACTTGCTGCTAATAGAGACGAAATGAAGAAAATTACTAAAAAAATGAAATAACTTTACCTATAGGTTATATGAGCTGATGTAGCTTTTAGTTGCAACATTATTCCTTCTTTTGCTCGAAGATCATCCAAGATATTTGTATCAAACATATTCCAAAGCAAACCTGTAAGGAAGAATTGTGTATTACGTTCAGAATTAATGGGTCATATTTAGGTATTTCATATTAGACTTTATATAATGCTACAATTGAAGGGACCCATTTAAAGATAAAGGGGTCAATGAAAATAGGTTCAAACCGGTTTCAGTTATTATGATTGCTTTCGGCTGAATTCTTGAGACGTTTGAATATGGTTCGTTCCCCAAATGATAAGCCTATTCAGGTCAGAGGCCTACAAATTATAACCATCAATAAAATAATAGTAACTTTTGAGTTTCTCTTATAAAAACTTTGTAGATACATAATAATGTGATTTTGTTGAACTTGCTTACCTTGCAATCCCTTAACAAACACTTTAGCAGGAAGTTTTCAGCCTTGTCGAATCTATCGAATGAACAAACTCATCGTTAATTAACGAAAATAAACGATGATTACAATTAACCATAAACATGATACCTTATGAAAAGTAATATTCCTAACGTGATTGGATGTAGCAGGTTAAAAAAAACTGATTGACGCCACATGACCTGAGCCTAAATGTTCTTGCAAAATAAGTGATACGATGTCAACCATGTGGTCGTGGCAGATTATGTTTTACTCATCCAATAAACACTTTCATACAAATATTAAGCAATCATCTTTCCAATTAGCAGACCGGGATGACTTATTGGAGATAAAATTGACTTTACCCTCATTTATAACCTTAAAACGTTTAAAAAGAGATATGCAGCCCTTTAACGTTTCTTTATCCACTTTTCATAAATTAATATAACATAATTGTGAAATAAGCAAATCCAAACTCAATATTCTACAATGCTTAGTTTAAGTAGCTTATAATTGGTTATTTATAAGGAGAAGCTGAATACCAACGTAAAAGATTTGATAGTCTCCTAGGCAAGTGCAATCAGAACAACCTTAGCGCATCCTCTCAAGTCCCCTTTCGTCTAATGAGCCTGCAAAAGTAACAAAACATAATTAAATTCACTAAAAAAACACCCACTAAAACACTCTTCAGTAAGTAGCTTATTTCACAATGCTTATTTTCACATGCAAATAAAGTTACCAAAAAATATATTTTTTGTCCTATATCGTTTTCGATAAGCAAATCTAACACGGCATAAAATAAATATCAGGTAATCAAAATATAGAAACCAAAACCCCTAATTTTGTTATATAAATATGGAATTTAATTGTAATAAAACTTACAAACCTGTAACTAATCAACGTTGAGGACATGGCAAACCAAGAATCATGGATCAATTTTCTCAATTTTGCTGCAGATATTGGCATGGGGTTTTATGGCGTCGGTCCCAATTGCCCAGTAGAATACTATCAATCCTGATGGAGGATCTTTGGAGGAAGGATAGCTTTTAGGGAAGAAAAGCTTTGTTGAAAGGCTTTGTTTCACGTCATTAACTCTGCATCTTTTGGAGTTCCTGTAAACCTGCTGGGATTATTTGAAGTTCAAATTAATTGTAGAATCATTAAGACTCCCTATTTATTATAGGATCAGAGGGCAAATAAAGAGGCTAATCATCAATACGAACCTTAAATGCACAATTTTTAAGACAACACATTAAATATTAAAAAACTCACTCTTTTATAATATAAGGATGATTAATATCAAATAAAAGAAATAAAATGAAATCACAAACAACTCAAATTGTAACATATTTGAATTATCATGCGTATCATTTCTTTTCCTTGGACCAATGAAAAATGTTGAACCGACTAACAAGTTTTGACTAACGTATTTTTTATCTCTAAAAGTTGTCAAATTAATAACACATTAACTAGTATTAAATCATTTCTCAAATTAGACTTTCGTCCGCTCCAAGTCATGCTAGTTTCAATAGGTCACATCTACATATATACGCATGAATTCATATTCATATAATTAACTACCTTGATCCTCAATAATAAATTGATAAGAATATTTGACAAAATTAGTAAATCACGCCCATTATACCATGTCGTGCATATCTTCTCCAAAGTTTCCCTTTATAACGGTGAGATTATTTGCAAGAATAGCCATAACCGTGTTTTCCTTATACTCCTTTTATATACCCCTTTTCAAACCCACATTATACTCCTTATACTCCTCTCAAAAAGTTCCAAACAAAAAGTTCTGTGTGCATACATACAAGTCGGAGAACAACAAACCCAATAAGTTTGGGTTTACATTGGTTTTGATCGTTTTGTAGGTTCTGTTCATGTGCGCGAGTACGTCTCTAGAGTTTTGGCGTCGTTCCCTAGAGGTCCGAGTATGTGTATGGGTTTTGAGATCCCATTACGTACGTGTATGGCGATACGCATGCTGATTTCAATATAATATTTCCTCGTCTCTGGCGCTCTTAGGTAAATCTCGATCCATAATACGTACTCGTATAAATCATAAGCTACTTATAACTATTGGTATGTTACATAATAACTAATGAAACCATAATCATCATTTTATGATCTAATTTGCTACATTTTCGGGTCGCGAAATTAATCGTTTTATTCGAAACCTACATGGCTACAAAAGATTTGAACCTGTAAATAATGATCGACTATATCTGTTTGGAATCATTGCAAAGGAAAACGCAAATGAAGAGTAAAAGAAGAAATAGAGGGTCTGCTAACATCGGGCGAAGAAGACGTAAAATATGCATTCATTTTGCTTTGCAAATTTTAGTAACAAGGCTAATCACGTCATCTTCATGGGGTTTACAATGCAATTTTATGAATTTGGTCCTTGATTTATCAAGTTAGTTCCAAATAAATATTAAAGAAGTTTAAAGTTACACTCTTGGCCCTTGTCCATTTTATGCTCTTCAAAGCTAGTCCGAAATTGTAGTCTCTTTATTTCATTTTTCACGTAATTATTTATAAGATGTACGTCTTAAATGTTATGACCAATCTAATCATTTAAAAGTATATTTTAACATGGATAACATATTATAAATAATACACCATTAACATCTAAAATATATTATATATTTAAAATGAGTATAAATGCTTCTTGGATAAAAATGTTTAAACTATAATACCAAATCAATAATTAGACCGCTTGTTATATTAATAGTAGTAGTTGATTAATTATTGTAGATGATGTGAGTGAAAAATAAGTTTGGACTTTGTTAACGTCGAGATTGGCTAGGAGTAGTTGCTTGGCTATTTGTGCACTTCATTCCATCTACTAACGAGGTGAGTATTCATAGCCCCTTTTTCTATATTTTCTTGGGGGTGAAAATGATACTAAATGGTTTTGAAATGTTTTAATTGCTGCGAATAATTGTTTTACTTGGTTTTGGACATTACTTGATATTATATGGCTTATGTGTATGCATTGTTGGATCGGAGAGGTACGCCTACCTCATATTGGTTGCATTGTTGGATCGGAGAGGTACGCCTACCTCATATTGGTTGCATTGTTGGATCGGAGAGGTACGCCTACCTCATATTGGTTGCATTGTTGGATCAGAGAGGTACGCCTACCTCATATTGGTTTCATGGTTGGATCGGAGGGGTACACCTATCCCATGCTGTGTGAATTGTTAGATCGGAGGGGTACGCCTACCCCATGCTGTGTGATGATTTAATTGCTTGCATTTGTGTATAATATTCTTGTATGTCCTAATGGTTATGATTCGCAGCGAAAGTAAGTTTTTGTGTCAAACCTATGAATCTCACCAACATTATGTTGACGTTTTAAAGTATCATTTTCAGGTGAGCCTAGTGGAGTTAAGGAAGTTTAGATGCATGGCTAGCGAGACCTTAGGATCTTGTATATGGAGTCCTTCTTTCTGGAGTCTTCATTTCATACTTTCGTACTTTAAATACTTTGTATTACGATGATGTTATCTTTGGGATTTGTTTATGTCTATGTATTGTGGTGTTGCGATTAACCTCAATACAAGACTCCTCTTGTGTTAGGTGTCGTCATAACACTTTGGTTTTAAATTAAATTGCATTCTAGTTATTCTCTATTGTTGACATCAATGTGTTGTGATGATGCCTATCGTGTTACGCCTCACGTTTCTGCCTTGGCGGGGTGTGACATCAATAATAAAGGAGAATGACTACTCAGTTAGTTTCATATAATTCATAAGCAATAGTAATGATTACGATCTTCGATTTTAGGACTTAACTTATAAAAAGGATTTTTCATCAAAAAACGTTTTCACAAATTAACTTGTTTTAACTTAAGACTTATATTAGTTAACTTAATCAGTTGTGTCATGCAAATACTCAAGTTACTATTATGGCAAATCTATTTTGTTTATCAAATAACGTAAGCGTATTTCTCCAACCAAACGATAAAGACCATAGACAAATCTTTAAAACAATATAGCACACAACGGGTCTTTCGACCAATACCGTTATGTGTATACAATCAAAGTTGATTAACTAAGTTGATAAGATTAGACATGATAGGATTTTAACACAAGCTTAAGATTAATAAGATCGCAATAATACCAAATACTTATTTATTATATTAACATCACGAGTAGACATAAGGAGCTTAGCCACTCATGGCTATGGTGTTCATAACAAAGTAAAGTAGAGAAACAAGAAACGTATGATAATCAGATTAGAGATGGATTGAACACAACCCATTTACAAGTAGCGAATCGTACTAAACCCTTGTTTAACTAAATACTATAATGTTGTTCTTTATCTTCGCCAGAATTTTGTGCCAAAACCCAGAGATTGAGAGAGAATTGTGTGTGATTGATATGATGAGGAATGATGAAAACCCAGAGATTGAGAGCATAAACACTTGTATCTTGGTCATTTTGAGCACGGGATATCTTCAAGTGAACCTTGTATCTTGATCATTTTGAGCACGGGATATCTTCATGTTATTAAGTACCAAAAGTTCATGATAAATGATGAAATATATACAAATAACGCTGCCGAAAACATGTATAATTTAGGTGTTATCAGTACCAGAGGACGATTTGGACCACCTGAAATTGACACGAGGAGACGATGGAGCAGTGGAATCATTGGATCCCCAATTTTTATTGGGTTTCGAGTTGTTAGAGATTTTAGATTCTACACCCTTAGATCTACTACTCGAACTTATATTGGTGACATCCTTAAGCATTTCATGATTGTTCCTACTGGGTGTTGTTCGACAGCAACTTCCATTTGTTTAAAGACCGTTTTCACTTCATTAATTTCACTGTGAAGACCATTGTCAAAATCTTTAAATGATTCCCGTAAAGAATTTATAAATGGAATTGTCTCTGTTAGAAAAACCTTTTTGGTATGTTCAAAACCCCATCCACCCTCAATTATTGTTGTGGGTGTAATTCTTGTCACACCCCCAAAATTGGACAGCAACGGAAAGGTAACCGGGGGTGAGACTTCAAGGCACAAGAAATACAAGTCACAAAAAAGACCTCAAAAGAGACGTTTTAAAATACATTTCAAAATGTTTCACATTCGATACATTTAAAATACCAGAGTTTGCAAAACAAGTCCCAACAGTTTTAAAATTACAAATGATCAAACCCTACTTAAAGTTTAGACAAAGTTTTCTTCAAATGTAAATAAGAGGAAGTTTTTACAAAACACAGTGTTTTCAAAGAAGTTTTATCGAATGCATAAAATGTAGAGTCTCCAAAGTACAAATCCGTGCAGCTTCCCTTCGAGCAATATACCTGAAAGACCTGAGATAAAACATGCTAATAAGTCAACAAAAATTGTTGAGTGAATTCATAGGCTTTAATCGCAAAGCAATGATTAAGTAAAATGAGTAATGTTATTAAAATCAAGTATAGAGCTCTAGAGGAGCATCAGAGTGGACCACAAATTAAGTAATTTAGACAAGTGAAACACATACAACATGATAAAAATATTATTATGCACTATAGCTCATGACACTAAAACCTTAACTGTTTGTGCCCCGAGAGTTGGTGTTTCCAGACACCCAGGTATTTTTCTCTTTCTTAAATGTTAAATGCGTCACTTGGTCAACTAGAAACCAGAATTCTGGACGGGGATTGTCAGTCCCGATAGATCTACCCACAACACTCACGTTTACTACAATAGCAATTAACGGTTCATGATTGAAAAGGGGACTTGGCAATAATATTCAGGTAATAGCAAACAGTTTTAAAGTACTTGCATCCAATTATAAATAGTAAGTAAAGTAGCATGTATCTCTCCTCGTAGAGTTTGTAAAAGCAATTAAAAGAAAAGGGGCTATGAACGCACCTTATGCAACGATGAGAATAGGAATTTCAACGAAGAAGATAATGAAGACAATAAATCCTAACCGCGACTTAAATAAATGACGCGCTATTAGGAGAATGAAATATATAATGAAACGACGCATAAGTCGTATATATATACATAAAAATATATAATAGAATCTATATGTGTGTATCTTAAGTTAATTATCAAAAATGAGTCTTTAAGAAAATATATTATTCATAATTTAGTTACGCCACTTTTATGAAAAATTATTATTTTTGGAAAGTTAATATTTTAGGAAAGTTTCCAATTCTGAAAAGTTTAGAAGTTCGGGACGTCAATATCGTCCTAAATATTTATAGTTCCCAATATCACCAACGCGCTAATAGTTTTAACACTCAACTCTACTTCCAATACTTATTATTATTATTATTATTATTATATATATATATATATATATATATATATATATATATATTATATATATAAATATATATAATAAAAATAATATATATATATTTAAAAATATAACATACTATTTTAGACATGCCCAACGCACCCTAAATCATATTAGATATAAATAATATATTTTTGCTAAGTTTTACAAGCTTAACGACCTAAAAACGCTTAACAACCCAGTTTTAAACATTAATTCAGCAAATGAAACGTAGACTTTTTCAGGAAAAATTACGCCTAAACTTGAGTCACAAGATTTTCTCACAATCTGCACTTTTAGGTTTAAACTCTCATGCTACTTTATGTACAACATCATTTTGAACAACTTTCATGTTTTATCCGAAGACCGGTTCGGATCAGAAATAGTCCAAAATACACGTTTTTGTTTCTGCGCAACATTAAAAATTGACAGCTTTTATATAAAAATTTATCCCAACATTAAGTGCCTCTAATTCATTAAATCTGCATTTTTAAGCTAAAAGTCTCAAGGTCCACTAGAAAACATTGTTTCGGACGACTTTCGTGCTTTACTCGAAAGCCAAACCGGACCAGAAAGTGTCCAAAACGGCCAATTAAAATCTGCGCAGATTATGCTCTTTTATAAAATAGTGCAGCCAATATATATATATATATATATATATATATATATATATATATATATATATCTCAAAATTTTAAATGGACGTATCTCCTTCGTTACAAGGAGTTACGGGACGATCCTTATATTAAAACGATCGGGAGAACAAGTACTATCATAGTTTGAAGATTAAAACTAGTAAAAATATTTTTACGACACCTAAAAGCCACCTTTTAATTTTCCGCAGAAATCTATATATGTCGAAACACATCCAAACACCATCAAACTCAACTCAAACTTCACAATGATTGCAAAACTAACATATCTTCGTCATCTACCTATTCCACCATGAAAACCACTTTCAAAACTAGTCAAACCCATCATGTTTACTTTTATAAAAATACACAAACACATGGATTTTATGGATTCAATAACAAGAAACACAAAAAATCAAGAAATCAAAGAAAGGTTTAGGATTAAGCTTACAAAAGATGATGAATAAGCAAACTACCACATGAATCAAAAAGAGGAGATGATTTCTTGCAAAACTCTTAAAATATTATTGAAACCCTAATTTGATAATTAAGTATATACATATATATATATATATATATATATATATATATATATATATATATATATATAATAATATATAAAAATATATATATATTATATAGATCAAATAAGAAGAAAACTTAAAATGAGAATGATAAGAAGAAACCACAACCACACATTTTAGATGCACCTACAAAAATGGATGCATCTCCCCTTAAAATTCTCTCTCATATTTAAAATGTGTGGCTAGAAATCCTTCTTATTCTTCTCATTATACTTTTAATTCTCACCGGATCCCTACTATATATATATATATATATATATATATATATATATATCATAAACACCAAATAGTAATAGTATATAAAGTATCTCGAATAGATATAAAATTACTTGAGGACAAGTAGTAGATTATCCACCGGATGTTGTGTCCCAACGAAAGATGAATTTGAAATTCACGAAAGCATTTTATTTGATGCTCGAATATCAAATATTTTTGTTTTTGGTTTTAAACTAAAATTTTAATAAAAATTAACTATAGAGAAACTAGATAGCAAATAGCAAGCAATTAAACAACTAACAATATATAATGAAAGATATGCTTGCTAAGTGTATTGATTAGTTCCTTAAGTGTGAATTAAATATACAATTAAGCCCTTATTGATGAATCAATATCTTTCTAACAAATTATCTTCTCACAACGTTGGCTTATATTGAAAACAACTTTTATTAAGATATCAATTACTAAATTAATGCTTAATTATTCTTACGGCTTTTGCCCGCTCGAATAACCAAAGCAATAATCTATGTAATATAAAAATCACTAATCAATATTTTCCCCTTTTTTATTAATCACACTTAATTCACTAAACAATTTAACACTTAACAAGCATATATAAAAATCTACTCACTGCACATATTAATTAAGCTAACACTAATCAACAAAGCAAACATTTTTTAAGCTAAATTAAACTAACTAATATAGAAATGAGAGAAGAAGTAGAACCCGTTTGTCAAAACCGTAACGAATTAAACCACACAATTTGATAAACTAAGTAATATACTTAAGTTTTTCTCAAATTTTAGATCTTTATAAAACATAATTCGTCTAAATTTTCGAAAATATTCACATCTAACTTAAAAACCAAAATATATCATATTGATCTAAAACCTAACTTATCAAACTCATTAAGCTCCTCGCTATAGTGTTGAATAAGATTTATCAACAATAAGACAAACAAAACATTAAGACAAATAGTTATCTTGGTCTTCCTATTGGATCCAACATGAAATCCATTGCCAGCTGGAAGATGTTAATTGATCGTTTTCGCTCGAGACTCTCAAACTGGAAAGCCAGTCTCCTTTCTATAGGGGGTTCGACAGACCCTTATCATTTCAGAGTTATGAAGTCACGACATCAATTATCATCTCAATTTTTAGAGCCCCTGAATCGTCCTCAATGATTTGGAAAGAAATCGTCTAGACTTCTTTTGGGAGTTAATCAAGATGGAAAAAAATGGCATGGGTCAAGTGCCTATTATCTTAAATTCATATGATAATGGAGTTTTAAAACATGTAGTCTTAAAAAGCTTTTAAACCTTTTTTTGGGCTCATCTCTAAAATGGCGCTGGAGGTTGTTCCGATTCTCCAAATGATCTAAGGGTTAAATCCGTTAAAGCTTTTCATGGTCATGAAGTGGTTTTTGATAATAATGGCTAGCAGTTTCAGGGTACATGGCTAGACATTGTTTGTAATCCTCAAGACTTCCATTCGACTCGAAAGGTATCATTTTGAATAATTCTTTTGTTTAATCTGGTTGTGGAACTCATATTTGTTTTGGAAAGATTATATGGTTGGCAAATGTTTACTTTTATAAAAATACACAAACACATGGATTTTATGGATTCAATAACAAGAAACAAAAAAAATCAAGAAATCAAAGAAAGGTTTAGGATTAAGCTTACAAAAGATGATGAATAAGCAAACTAACACATGAATCAAAAAGAAGAGATGATTTCTTGCAAAAACCCTAAAATATTATTGAAACCCTAATTTGATAATTAGGTATATAATATATATATATATATATATATATATATACATATATATATACCAAATAGTAATAGTATATAAAGTATCCCGAATAGATATAAAATTACTTGAGGACAAGTAGTAGATTATCCACTGGATGTCGTATCTCAATGAAAGATGAATTTGAAATCCACGAAAGCGTTTTGTTTGATGCTCGAATATCAAATATTTTTGTTTTTTTGTTTTAAACTAAAAATTTAATAAAAATTAACTATAGAGAAACTAGATAGCAAATAACAAGCAATTAAACAACTAACAATATATAATGAAAGATATGCTTGCTAAGTGTATTGATTAGTTCCTTAAAGTGTGAATTAAATATACAATTAAGCCCTTATTGATGAATCAATATTTTTCTAACAAATTATCTTCTCACAACGTTGGCTTATACTGAAAACAACTATTATTAAGATATCAATTACTAAATTAATGCTTAATTATTCTTACGGCTTTTGCCCGCTCGAATAACCAAAACAATAATCTAAGTAATATAAAAATCACTAATCAATATTTTCACTTTTTTTATTAATCACACTTAATTCACTAAATAATTTAACACTTAACAAGAATATATAAAAATCTACTCACTGTACATATTAATTAAGCTAACACTAATCAACAAAGCAAACATTTTTTAAGCTAAATTAAACTAACTAATATAGAAATGAGAGAAGAAGTAGAACCCGTTTGTCAAAACCGTAACGAATTAAACCACACAATTTGATAAACTAAGTAATATACTTAAGTTTTTCTCAAATTTAGATCTTATAAACTTAATCCGTTCATAAAGTTTCGAACTTTATTCACTACTAAGCTTAGAAAACCAAAATAAGCTAAAAACTTATGATATAAAACTAACTTATCAAACTCATTAAGCTCCTCGCCATAGTGTTGAATAAGATTTATCAACAATAAGACAAACAAAAGGTTAAGACAAATAATAATAAGCTGGGAATTAAATCTAAAGACAATAAGCTAAAAAAATAGATCTTATCCCACCCGAAACTAAGTTGTTCAATCAAGTGAACGCGGATCGGGTATGATTAAGGAATAGATCTAAGCAAATAAGCCAAAAAGTAAACAACTTTAAGCTAGAAAAATAAAAATAAGCTATTTAAAATTTTTAAGCTAAGATTAAGCTTACCAAAATCTAGGAAACACAAAGCTTAATAAATAAGCCGAGGATTAAGCACTCACGGTTTCTTTTATGATCTTGACATAAGCTTAATCAAATAATAAGCACTTTTAAAAAAAAGAAAGAAAAGAAATTCTTATGATAATGGAGGTTTAAACATTGGTAGTCTTAAAGCTTTTAACCTTGCTCTTCTCCAAAAATGGCGCTGGAGGTTGTTCACTTCTCCAAATGATCTATGGGTTAAAGTTGTTAAAGCTTTTCATGGTCATGAATGTGGTTTTGATAATAATGGCTGCAGTTTCAAGGGTACATGGGCTAAGATTGTTGGATCCTCAAACTTCCTTCACTCGAAAGGTATCATTTTGAATAATTCTTTTTGTTTTAATGCTGGTTGTGGAACTCGTATTCGTTTTTGGAAAGATATATGGGTTAGCAAGGCCCCTCTCTCTATCAGGTACAATCGTCTTTACCGCCTTGATCAAGACAAATATTGTCTCATCATCGACCGTATCATTAATAATCAATGGCATTGGATTTGGTCCAGGCCCAATATTGGTGTTCAAAATCTTGGTTTTTTTCGCGACATGCTGAATGAGATTGGCCAACTCAATATTGTTGCTAGCGAAGACACATGTGTTTGGAATCTTGGCCCAAATGGTACTTTCACGGTAAAGGATGCTCGTAATATTATTGACCAAAAGACTCTTCCTTCTCTTCCTTCTACTTCTTAGGACAAAATCATTCCCCGTAAGGTTAATATTTTTATATGGAGATTGTTATTGGATCGGCTTCCTCAGAGGTTGAATCTCTCTGTGCGTGGAATGGATATTCCGGCTATTTCTTGTTCCTCTTGCAATGCTAACGTTGAATCTGCCAATCATATTTTCTTTGAATGCATTATTGCTTCTGATTTATGGAAGCTCGTGTATAGATGGTGCGAAATCCCCTTTGTCCAAGCTTTATCTTTTGAGGCGTTTAAAGATTGGTTATCCTCTTGGCATGCTCCTAAAGAAAAGAAACACAGGCTTTTTATCATTTCTACCTCGGTTCTTTGGTGGCTTTGGAGATTCTGAAATAGTGTTACTTTTAACTCTTAACCGTTGAGGAAAAGTGACATTTTTGATTATGTTCGTTCTACTTTGTTTTTTTGGCTCCATAACAGAGGCAATTTGATTTTATCCTGGACGGATTGGCTGAAGTCCCCTCTAATGACCGCGTGTTTGGACATTGGTTGAATGCTTTGTTTCAGAAGGTTGCTTTCTTGTCTCGCCTTCTTCCTCGGGGCTTGTTTGGGGTTTCTTCAAAAACCACCTCGGAGTGAAAACCGGTGGCTCGGCCTCCGTGGTGGGGGGTTTTTCTTTTGGCGGAGTGAAAACCGAATGTTCGGCCTCCGTTTCAAAAGTTTTTTCATCCCTTTAGTTTCCCTCGCAGTTAAAGTCCCGGGTTGCATCTTTATGCTTTTATTTCTTGTAATTCATATGTACTTTTAAGTTTCTAGCTCCTTGCTAGACTCTTTTTTTAAATATATTATCAGTCGTTCAAAAAAAAACTTATAAACTAGTTTCAGCTATTAGAAAATATTAAAGTGCTGACAGAATTTTAATTGGACGATTTGAGCACTCTCGAGAACGTTTTGGCCTTCCGAAGAAACAGGTATGATTAAGGAATAGATCTAAGCAAATAAGCCAAAAAGTAAACAACTTTAAGCAAGAAAAATAAAAAATAAGCTATTTAAAATTTTTAAGCTAAGATTAAGCTTACCAAAATCTAGGAAACACAAAGCTTAATAAATAAGCCGAGGATTAAGCACTCACGGTTTCCTTTATGATCTTGACATAAGCTTAATCAAATAATAAGCACTTTTAAAAAAAAGAGAAAAGAGATGAAATAAGCAAAAGCTTATTTAGATTTATAAGCTTAGATTCAAACAAATAAACTAGAAGATAACTTACTTGAAATAGAAAATAAGCTATGAGAAATAATAAGCTCAAATGAGCTTATTGAATAAGCTAAAGAAAAGAAAAAGAAAGAAATAAGCAATTAACCAACCTCAAACATCTTCATTAATAAGCTCAAAATCTTTATTACAATAAGCTAGAATAAGCTTGAAAAGCTTTTACAAAAATTGAAATAAGCAAAAACTAAATAAGCTATAAACTACACTAAAAATAAAATTTGAGAGTAAAATTCTAATTTTCTAACAACCCAAAACTGCTGCTATGCGTGTCATTATATAGCCCAAGCCCCATAGGGGTATTTTCGTCATTTCTAGTAGCCAACCAATGAGAGTATTAGATCTGAGGGCATTTTAGTCATTTTGAAGCTTCACCGACTCAAATCATAGCTTAATTATCACGCCAATCATTGGCTCGGTTCCCATTCCTTGTACCTAATCATTTGCAATTGTCATTCTTCCGATCCTCCAATAGCAAGATGACACATGTGCATTCTAGAACCCTCGATCGCCGAACCTCGTACCTGACCTACTACAATACCTCATACTGACACTGAATCTTATACCTGCAATCATATGAACAGTACCTCGTATCCCAATCATTAGGTGGCCACGTGTCACCACCTAAGTGGTGCCACGTGGCCTGCCAGCCGTCACCGGAGCCACCGTCGGACCACCGGTCAACGGCGGGGTCAACGGTGGCCAATGACGGTCAAGGGTGATGGTCAATGATGGTCAACGGTGGCGGACCACCGTTGACCACCGCCGGACCACCGGTCAACCACCGTCGGACAACCGGTCAACGGTGGGGTCAACGGGTGCCACGTGGCGGCCACGTCAGCATGTAGGTCCCATGTCAGCCCCACTTGCCTACGTGGCGGAGGGGATAAAACCCTCCTACAAAGAATCAAACTCGGGACGTCAAGTGTAACATATGCAACACAGCTACCGCTGTGCTAAGCATAGTTACAATAATATATGTGCAAAATTTATATTTAACCTATACATATTTTGGACTGGTTCATTATTAGTAGAAAGGTTCAAAAAGGGACGAGTGGGGTTCAAATAAGAAAGGTTCGAATAGAAAGGCCAGTACCGTTGGACTCGTAATTTCGCGCTCTTTCCAATGGAGTGATCGTGGAATATTAACGACTTCATTTGAACCTCGATAAATGTAAAAACATCGTCGAAAGTCACCCGAAAATTACCGTTTTTGCTTTGTTTTCAACCCTTTGTACCTGTAAGACATAAAAACACAATACAAACATATTTGCAACACATTTATCTATATTTTAGTATTTTAGTCTGTTTATTAGCGTTTTCCGAGGTACAAATGATGTGTGTTTTAGCACACATCAAATTCCCCCTACACTAAGCCATTGCTGGTCCCACACGTAATGTTTATAAAACACGCCCAGAAATAAATAATTAACACCCCTCCTAACTTATGACCCCTCACAATCAAACAAGAACAGAAAAGGTCCATTAAGAAGGTTTAAAAATCATTTATTTTGAAAGCGCCCCTGTTTTAACCACTTATTAAAAGATAAAATTTATTTAAAAGGCTTAAAGAACGGGAGTTCTTCATCCTTGATTTTCACAATCCCCAAACTAAGCTTAAAATGAAATCACAGATAACTATAAGATTAGATGCTAACACTACTCATAAACGCTAATTGTGTAAGTATAAACTTAACTTTTTGCTCCCATTATTCCTAAATTCTTTAAGGATTTTTATTTAGATGATTTATTGTGAAACGAGATCACTTATTTTAATTATAGCCTTATTTTTATAAAGGTGCTCGGTTTAGGCCATAATTAGTTTGAAATCCTTTCCTAAAGAGACGATATGGTGAGAATAAGGTCCACATTAAGGTTCTAATTTCGCATGATTTAGGGGTTATCCTTTTTATTTCATCTGAAACAACTCAACTACGAGTCCAGAGACGGAGGCTTTATTTAGATAACCCCGGAGTTGAAATTTGGCTTTATTTATTATTATTAATGCAACAATATTAGTCTTCGGTCCTTTAAACAACTGATACATCGGGCATCCTAACCGACAAGAGCCAGTAGTCTTATTTCGACTTTGGGTATTCCCTTGACCTTTTTGAAGACTGACACATCGGGCGTCCTAACCGACAAAGCCAATAAACTTTTATCAGTCTTGAATTATTATTATTATTATTTTTATTACTTCTCCCTTTAACGACTGCAACATTCGGCGTTAACCGACAAGAAAACAGTTGTTTATTTTGGCTTAGTTTCATTACATTATTAATATTTTACTTTCCATCTTTTAACGACTGCAACATCGGGCGTCCTAACCGATAAGGAACAGTGGTCTTATTTCGGCTTCAGATTATTATATTATTATTATAGTAGCCAAATTTTAAGTATTGTGGTCTTTTAACTACCTAGACAACGGGAGCGAACCGTCAGGAATCGGTAGCCTATTTCCCCACAACACTAATAGAACCTTGATGTGTACCTTACTTTCACCAGAAGGAATCTCTACGAAGGGAATTAAACTAAGAATCGCAAAAACCAAAGTAATTTTATTTATTTATTATCAATTTTATAGTTTATTAAGCTGGTGGGAGCGAAAAGCCACAATTAAACCTTTATTTGAGGCCCTAAGGATCCAACTACTCTTAGCTTTAACATCTAACTTTTATTAAACTCTATCATTTTGATCTTTGCAACAATTTAAAGGTAAGAGTGTTGATCCAACTAGATCTTGGCAACCTTGTTAAAGGGTTAGTTGTATTGAATAGATTCAAGACAACTATGCTAGAAACTTTGTTGATACTAAGAGTATGCGGAATCTACTCTTTAGTACTTAGAAGAATATGAATGTAATAGTAAACTGTGATGCAGTAGAATGAACAATGAATATAACCAAAAAGCTTCAATATTATTATGATGAATAATATGAGTACTCTGTCTAGTACTAGGGTTTACAACCTTGAAGCTATGAATGTGTCTATCGAGATGTGTTTACAACCAAAACCTAGGATCTCCTTTTATACACCAAGGAGTCCTTTACAAGATAACTACAAATCTTCTAAACTTCTATGAGATATCAACATATCTTATAAATATATAAGATATACATTAAATCATTCCATACATATCATAAAACACGCTTTTATCTCTTCAACAGTTGTAATCATGCAGTAGTATGAGCCTTTTAGCAATATTAAGTTCAGTATCTGGTAGTCTAACACTTTTTTCGGGCAGTTACTAAACCTAGTTAGTACTGTTAGTTATATCTTGAGCAGTATTAAGTTCTTGAACTAGAAGTACTAACTTGTGTTCCTAACAGAGGATATTTCTTTTCTACCATCATGTGAATTACAAAACCAATATCCATTAAAAGCACATGAACTCCACAAAAATTGTGTAACTTCTAGTTTATTAGATTCCAGTCTTGTTGATGTCTCCATATTTCATCTTCTTCATTTGGTTCAATCATTATCTTCAGATCTCCCCAAAGCAATAAGTCATAACCTTCTGGACTTGCTGTCTGAAATCTTTCCTTGACCAATCTGTACAATTCCATCACATCTTGCCTTTCAAAATCATAAAGCATTGCACTAAATATCTTGTAATGTTTAACACTTCCATCTGCTCTTTTGATTTGATAATAGTATTTATCATTTGCTAGAATCTGTGTCTCCTAGTTAACTATCAGATACTTTGTTGCCAATGATTCAATATTAAGACTTTCTTCTTCTGGAACAATGTTCAAGTAAACTTGAAGTTCTTCTTTCTTATTATCATCTTCTAGCTTCTGTTTCTTAGCACTTTCTTCACTACGAGTTTCTCTTGCTCTTTTCCTAGCAAGTGATTTCTTTCTAGTTCCTCTAGCTGGTTGCTTTTGAACAAAACTTGAAGCTTCATCCTTTTTAACAAATTCTTATTGAAGATCAAATCCAGATCTCTTCATTACTTTCTTTTCAATATCAGAATCCTTAGGTACAAAATCTTGATTCTGATCCCATACTCTTACAAATATAGGGTCTAATTCTTTATAGCTCAATTATTTGAAAGGTCAGCTTATATCCTCCTGTTTCTTCATATATATAAAATGTTCTTCATTGCTTCAGCTACAGAGAAAGGTCTATTTCTGAAGTGTATTATATCTTAGCACAACAGGATTACCCAATCAATATTATGAGCTTGAGCTACAAATTCTTCTCTTTCATCCAACTGCTTTTGCAATTCAAGGGCTATTTCAAAATCAGACTTCTCTTGTTGATGTTCTGCATTGAATTGCTTGTTTATCTTCAAACCTCTTTCTGAGCTATTCCTCATCAAACACTCATTTGAACTTGAACTTCTTTTGATGTTCTTTGGGGCTTCACACTCTTGCATAATTGCTTTTCCTTTATTCTCTGCTTTTACACCAGCAGTACTACCCAATTCACTGTCAGTGCTAACATCAACAGTACTAACTAATCTACTTCTTCTGGTGTAAGTTTGAACATTTTCAACACTTTGTCTTCTTCTAGCTGCATCTGATACCAATTGTGGAGATCATTTAAGCCAATCTAGGATATGTTTTACAGATATTCTAATATGCACGGATAATAAAAGAACAGTCTATTATCAAACAAGGTTTTTATCTTGAAACGTTTCACACAACCTAATAATAATATGATCAGAATAATACAATTACCTATCTCTAATAGTAACAGGGATCAAGGAAAACTTTGATTACTTGCGGTAATTTACCACTATAGACGTCTACATTTTTCTTTGTGTACACACACACACACACACACACACACACTCTTTTTGGATGATAAAACTATGTGTATATGATCTCTTGTTATAGAGAGAGCCACTACTAACAAAGGAAGTTAACATAAAGATATAAAAGTGTAAAATCTTTTAAACATTAAGAATATCTTTGTTATCTTTTATCTTTTAAGGAGATTTTCACTCTTTTGGATATCTTTGACCAAATCTTCCATATTCTCACCAGCTTGTAGAATTCCAATCAGCTAGATTTAGTCCTTATGTTTCATTCTTTTATTTATTTTGTCTCATCAAATCTAGAATCCCAACAATCTTCCCCTATTTGATGATGACACTACAAAACAAAGTATGTACAAACTTCAGATGCATAGAGGATGCAAAAGCTTCCCTACGTTGAGATGTAATCATCTCCTTGAATGAAACAAAACTTCCCATTAAGTAGATTTCCTTTGTACCATGCCACACCAAGGATTATAAAGTTGCTCAATGTACCTGTTAACGTCTTCTTCCCTTTTTGTCATAAATCAAATAGGGGAATTAAGCAATTTGACTTGACCACGATAAATCAATATCACACTTCTAATCAGCCTGTCTAATAATCAAATTACCTCTATGACGACCTTAAGATAATGAACTTGAGAGTAGAAACTTAAACTAACAATAGTATAATAACTAGCAGTAGGAAAAACTTCCACTCTCAATGTAACATATAATGGTTAAACATTTTAACATTAACTTCCCTCGAAAAACCCATAATGTTAACCATTTACATGATCTTCAATTCTGTAAGCTCTATGTAATGATTACTGATGAAGAAAATACTAAGTATTACGACTTGATGCTGATGTAGAACAACCAACTCTGTGGTCTTATATAACCCTTGTACTATCCACGTGACTTCGAACTTATAAATAAATCTGTGAAATATAAGTAGATCGCAACCTTGTTGGACATAAATCTCATCTATCATATGAGACACTGAGCAAACAACGTAATCCTTAAAGTGATAGGACCATAGAGAAATACACATTGCTAGATTTTGGCAGTCTTGTCAACCACCCATATAAAACAAACATGGTTACCTTTACTAAAGGTATGATAAAACACAAACCCAAATAATTCCATTTCATCTTCAAATAGGTGATAAATAATCATCTTCGTAACCAATTAATCCAATGAATCCAAAAATACGAGCCTTTTTAAACCTTTAAGAACATTTAAAACATCCAAGAACCAAACAGTAGAATCAAAAACAAATAACCTTCAAAAACTGTTAGTTCTGTCTAAGATCCTTCTGTGTGTGTGTTTTCTGATATCGGGTTAAACTGGCAGTATTAACATTCTTCTTTGTCCGATATTTGACATAACTAGCAGTACTACGTAGCAGTATTAACATCAAGCTAACATTATTAACATTATTTGTAGCAGTATATAGTATTCATGCAGCAGTACTAATTCTTCCCCTTAAACCAAGCAGTACTAAAATCCAACTAGCAGTATAAACGTAATGCTAGCAGTACAAACACTCAACTGGCAGTATAAACTTCAAAGCTAACAGTAATACGGTTGAACCCCAAGCAGTAGTAACCTCACTGCTTTTATTACCCTAGTAGTACTAATACACATGATCACCAGTAGTAGATAAATGGACAATACTTACTCGTGTTCGAACCCATAGCAGTATAAACCTTAGCAACATTAACATTGATGCTTGGTAGAACTAACAACATATGCTGGCAGCATTAACTATAATAGCAGTACTATGTAGCTTTCTTGGCAGCAGTAACATATATTTGGCAGTACTAACATCCATTCAAACCCTTATATTCTTTCAGAACATTACGTATAACATTGATAGTCCACACTAATACACAGTAGTAACAAGCCAAATACTAATCTCCAAGCTTCAATACCCAATACTCTGCTTTAAATCGTGACAGTAGTAATTAATAATAATAACACTATTAAGGATACCCTTCTTTTTTTTAAGTATCCAAACGACACTTTTTAGCGACACTTTTTCTATTGCTAAACTGTCACTAATCCTTCATTCTTATGGCAGTATTAATAGTATTAACAACATACGAGCAGTACTAATCATAAACGAACAAATCTTTGCTACTTTTGAAGCTTCAAGACTTTTAGATACCAGCTGCTACTGTATAACTTGTTGCTGCTACTTTATGTTGAATCCTTGCTGTACCTGCTTCTTCTTATACCTTTTTATTGGGATTCTAGATTTGATGAGACAAAATAAATAAAAGAATGAAACATAAGGACTAAATCTAGCAGATTGGAATTCTATAAGCTGGTGGAGAATTATGGAAGATTTGGTCAAAGATATCATAAGATGAAGATCTCCTTAAGAAGATAAAGATAACAGAAGATATTTATTAATGTTTAAAAGATTTACCTGTTTATATCTTTATGTTAACTTCCTTTGTAAGTAATGATCTCTCTATATAAAGAGATACATCTCATGTATAATGATATCATATTGACTCCTCCGTTTAACATCTCGTGAATAATGATCCCATATCGACTCGTTTGTTTAACATCTCATGTATAATGATATCATCTCAACTCGTTCGTTTAACATCTCGTGTATAACGATCTCATATCGACTCGTCCGTTTAACATCTCATTTATAACAATATTCTATCGACCCGTCCCTTTAACATCTCGTGTATAACAATGTCATATCAACTCGTCCATTTAACATCTCATGTATAACGACGTCTTATTGACTCGTCCGTTTAACAACTCGTGTATAACGATGTCTTATCGACTCATTCGTTTAACATCTCGTGTATAACAATGTCATATCGACTCATCCATTTAACATCTCGTATATACTGATGTCTTATCGACTCATCTGTTTAACATCATCTCGTGTATAACGATGTCTTATCGAGTCGTCCGTTTAACATCTCGTGTATACCGATGTCATATCGACTCGTCCGTTTAGCATCTCGTATATAACGATGTCTTATCGACTCGTCCGTTTAACATCTCGTGTATACCGATGTCATATCGACTCGTCCGTTTAGCATCTCGTGTATAACGATGTCTTATCGACTCGTCCGTTTAACATCTCATGTATAACGATATCATCTCGACTCGTACGTTTAACATCTCGTATATAACGATCTCATATCGACTCGTCCTTTTAACATCTCATTTATAACTAGGGTTTTTCATTAAACCCTAATATGTTCAAAAAAAATCATATCTGATGGTGTTGTGGTGTGCGAATGGATATTCCTAAAGCCAATAAATGTGACAACAAGCTGGATAAACCTTAGATTGTTAGGGTTTCACAAAACCCTATATATAAGGTGATGTTCGTTATGAAGATGGAGTATGAAAGTTCGTTATAGGGTCACATTTATGGTTCTTCTTATTTGTTGATGACGTCTTATGCTTTGGAAGTTGAATGTGAATCTGCATTCATGTCGTTATCATGTTTATAGTGGTGAACGTGGATATGAAGAGAGAAACCCTAATTCATGTTGGATGCTTCTTATTCATATATGGGCTTCAAGAAGCAGTTACAACTGTTGGTGGATTTGTACTGTTCAACGAATACAAATAAATACTGCTGCTATTGAACAAAGAAGCTAAAGAAGGTATTGTTTCATTGGGCCTTAAAACATGTGGGCTTCAAGGAGATTACAATTGCCATCAGGTTTAAATGAATTTAATAATGCCAGTAATAATCTTATTCAAGTTAATACTGTTCGAGCAAGACTTGATACTATTGTTGTGTTCGATGTTCGTTTATACTGCCAAATGGTTCGAATACAAGTTTGTGTTGCTTGGACCACGATGGAATGGAATGAAAATTAGGGTTTTCCTAAACCCTAACTTAATGCGTGAAACAAGGAATAGAAGCAGCAGGTATGATTGTGTATTGATTGACATGGAGATGGTGTTTTGAATTTGGTTATAAAACTGCTACAGTAACAGCAATGAAGAATGATAACAGTTTGGGTTTTTGCTGGCTAGTTTTTCTTGTTGATCGAGATATTGTAAAAAGGAAAATTGATTTGTTCTTCTTGACATCACCACGATGTAGCAAGTTATGTCACAAGTGTTATTCATGGATTAGTACTGCTCTTTCAAATATAATTAATACTGTTGGTTGAGTATTAGTACTGCTTATTATGAGTTTGTATTGCTCATTTATATGCTTGTACTGCCTTTGTTGTCCGAGAAGTTTTTAATACTGCTTGTGACGTCCGACAAAGCAGTTAGTACTGCTACTTACGTCCAATATCGGACAAAAGAGCTTTTTGATCTCGGACAATGAAAGATCTCGGGCAGAGGCATTTTGGTTTTGGATTTGTTACACACACAGGTTCAAGAGGTATTTGAGACAGATTTAAATGTTCTTAAATGTTTTAAAGGCTTGTATTTTTGGATCTATTGAAGATGTGGTTACGAAGAAGATTGTTTATCACTTATTTGACGGTGAAGTGGAATTATTTGGGTTTGTGTTTTATCATACCTTTTAGCAGGAGGTAACTTGTTTGTGTTTTCAATGTTGTGACGAAGACTTGACAAATCTAGCAAAGGTGTGTGATTTTTCTTATGGTGCTCAATGCTCACATTTGCTATCACTTTGGTTATGTGTCTCATAGAAGATGAGGATAATTGTCAAGAGATTGCGGTCTCCTTATACATTGGTTTTGGGTATACGTTCGAAGTCACGTGGATAGTACAAGATATAAGACACAAGTTTGGGTTGTTCTACTTCAGCATCAAGTTCGTTATACTTAGTTTTCTTCATCAGTAATCATTACATAGAGCCTACAGAATTGAAGATTCAAGAAATGGTTAACATATGGGTTTCAGGGGAAGCTTAATGTTAAAATGTTTAACCATTTACATGCATAAACCATCAACATCACCACTTGAGGGGCAGTGATTCGTTTACTACTTGCTAGTTCATTTATTCTATCACTACATAGAGCCTACCGAGTTCGAGATTCAAGAGATGGTAAACATATAGGTTTCAGGGGAAGCTTATTGATTAAATGTTTAACCATCTACATGCACCACTTGAGGGGAAGTGTTTACAAGTTGCATATCTACAGAAGACCCCTATTAGATGATTACAAAAAGGGGAAGAAGATTACAGGTTTATTGATTTGCAGCTTATTTATGTGTGGTGACATGTTCAAGGAGATCTTAAATCAAGGGGAAGCATTGAAGATTTTGTTTCATTCAAGGAGATGATTACATCTCAACTTCTCTAATTAAGGGGAAGTTCGTACGCGACTTTGTTTGTTTTGTCATCATCAAATAGGGGAAGATTGTTGGGATTATTGATTTGATGAGACAAAATAAATATAAGAATGAAACAAGATGGAAACAAGAAGGACCAAAGTCGTAATTAATGAAGTCTTCAAAAGATAAGAATTGGAAGATTCTGAAGATATGGTCAAAGATAAAGATAAGTATTAGAATGATTTACTTATTAATTATCTTTATTAGTTTCCATGTAAGCCTTAGACTCCTTGTGCTATAAAAGGAGGTCTAGGCATGTTAGTTTGCATAATCTATTGCATAGTCGACTGATGAGAGTCGAATAGTAAAGGTGTGTGTGTACACCATAGTTAGTAGTTAATTAGTAATAGACATATTATAGATGTCTATGTAGTAGTTAGTAGCCCCAAGTTATAGTTGGGGTAATAGGGAAATCGTTTGAATGAAAAACCTTGTTCATAACATTGATGTTCTTGTTTATTCCGCTGCATATTATGTTATTCAATGTTATTATATCCTAGATGGGCAAATCGATTATTAACGATCTAAGTAGTCCTAACAGACTCCACAATTGGTATCAGAGCAGGTTGCTCTTGATATCTAGGGTTACAAGATTTTTATTCGGGTTTATTTTTTTCTGTTTTATATATCAAATAAAACTAGGGTTTGTTCACAAACTCTAATTCACAAAATAGAAAATATGGTTTCTGATTGCTGCTGCTGTAGTCACGATCTGTGGTATTTGTTTTTAGATCTGCTAGAATGATTCTTATGATGGTATCGATCATTACTTATTAGGGTTTTTCAGGCCTAAACCCTCATAATATGATTTTTTCTTCATTTATGTGGAAGGATACGATACAGGTTCTTGAGTATGAAAGAAACAACAGGTAACATGAAAAGTTTAGGGTTTCCACAACCCTAACAAGAGTCAATCAGATCCAGATGAAGAAGATGATGTTTTGGGTTTATACAGCATGTTTCAAGCAGGTTTTATGGATGTCAATGAAGACACATGATCAGATATAGCAGGTTATGAAGGATGTCGGCTTGATTGAAGGTTCGCGGATTGGTTTTGCTAACAAGGATTTGATGGTATAGTTAGGGTTTTGCTTTTGCAAACCCTACTGGTTATAAATTTCGTCTGCCTTCATTGGTTCATCTATGGTCAAATATGATATTATGATTGTTAATGATGAAGGTATTCTTTTTTTTTCTTTTGATTTTTGGATTTTTTTTTTCTGATGTTTTTTTTTTTTTGATTGATGCTGTTTGGTGTTTGTTGATTGCTACTGGTTGTGTATGGGTTTTTTGATCGGTTTGCTAACCACAAATTCTTTGACGCAATGGTATGGTTTTGGATGTGATATCATTGGATACTGTTGATAGAAACGTAGGTATACAACATTAGTACTGCTTGGCAAACCTGACGTGAAGCAGAAGGTAGCAGGTTCATCACGGTGCTGGATAAAAGATGCTTCAAAGGGTTATGGTGTATAGAAGCTGCGTATCTAATATAAGATTAGGGTTGAAACCCTAATAATAAGGAGATGATGGGTGGAGAAGCACAAGTGGCTACGTGTGTTATGGAAGTATTGTGGTTAAGAAGCAGATTTGGATATGATTTGTGTGGATCATGGTATTGAATATGGATACGTGGATTATGGCAGTTAGTTGCAGATTTTTAGGGATTGTGTTTGATCCTAGTATAACTTCCATATATATACTAATAAATGTGAAGTTAATACTGCTATCAATTTCGAGTTAGTACTGTCCATGTAAAACTTAGTACTGCTCACAAGTTATTAGTACTGCTCGCCCAAAGTTGATACTGCCTGGTATGAATTTAGTACTGATAGCATGCTTGATTTGGTTAGTACTGTTCGTTGGTTATTAGTGCTGCCAGGTTTGTGAGTTAATGCTGCTAGCTTTGTCCGATGTTGGACAACAGACGCGTTTGGATCTCGGATGGAACTGTTTCTCACAACAGTTTATTCTTATTGATTTATGGCTCGTATTTTTGGAGATTTTTTTGAAGATGTGATTACGAAGACGATTGATTATCACTTATTTGATGTTGTAGTTGAGTTTCACAGATGCGTGTTCTTATCATATCTTAAAGTCATGTTTATAGCAGGACATTGACTTTAAAGATAACTTGTTCGTGCTTACAATGGTGTGATGAAGACTTGTCAAAATCTAGCAAAGGTGTGTGATTTTTCTTATGGTGCTCAATGCTCACATTTGCTATCACTTAGTATGTGTCTCATAGAAGATGAGGTTTTTGTCAAGAGGTTGCGGTCTACTTATATTTCACAGATTTATTTATAAGTTCGACGTCACGTGGATAGTGCAAGACATAAGACACAAGTTTGGGAGATTCTACTTCTTCATCAAATTTGTTATACTCAGTTTTCTTCATCAGTGATCACTACATAGAGCCTACAGAGTTCGAGATTCAAGAGATGGTAAACATATGGGTTTCAGGGGAAGCTTATTGATTAAATGTTTAACCATCTACATGCACCACTTGAGGGGAAGTGTTTACATGTTGCATATCTACAGAAGACCCCTATTAGATGATTACAAAAAGGGGAAAAAGATTACAGGTTTATTGATTTGCAGCTTATTTATGTGTGGTGACATGTTCAAGGAGATCTTAAATCAAGGGGAAGCATTGAAGATTTTGTTTCATTCAAGGAGATGATTACATCTCAACTTCTCTAATTAAGGGGAAGTTCGTACGCGACTTTGTTTGTTTTGTCATCATCAAATAGGGGAAGATTGTTGGGATTATTGATTTGATGAGACAAAATAAATATAAGAATGAAACAAGATGGAAACAAGAAGGACCAAAGTCGTAATTAATGAAGTCTTCAAAAGATAAGAATTGGAAGATTATGAAGATATGGTCAAAGATAAAGATAAGTATTAGAATGATTTACTTATTAATTATCTTTATTAGTTTCCATGTAAGCCTTAGACTTCTTGTGCTATAAAAGGAGGTCTAGGCATGCTAGTTTGAATCATCTATTACATAGTCGACTAATGAGAGTCAAATAGTAAAGGTGCGTGTGTGTACACCATAGTTAGTAGTTAATTAGTAATAGACATATTATAGATGTCTATGTAGTAGTTAGTAACCCCAAGTTATAGTTTGGGTAATAGGGAAATCATTTGAATGAAAAACCTTGTTTGATAATATTGTTTTCTTATTATTCCGTTGTGCATTCAATATTATCTGTAAAACTATCCTAGATGAGTTAAACGATTCTCAACAAAAATCAATCGACGTGTCACTTGCTAAAGTGCTTTTGTGACACTTCAAGAGTGTTAATCATTTCAAAAATTCATCATCAACCGTTAATTCATTTCCTGGAACAAGTTTGATTCATATAGAATCGCACCATTGTTTCTTTCCAGTTGTCACAAGCTTGATTCGTATAGATACGCAAAAGTCACCTACCATGAGCTTGTTTGATGTTGGCTCAAGCAGGATTTCCATCTTCACTGTGATTACTTGAGTATCACTCTGATGTTATAGTAAAATCACAAGTATAATGCGTAGGACTCTTTATATATTTCTCGTTATTCACATTGTGTGAGATATCAATCATAATTTTGACAAGTGTCCTAATGAGATTTAGGGATGATCTCTTTTGGCTCTAGACTCAATAGTGCACTTTGGTTTTAGTGATCGAAGGCTGGTACAGACTGCAACCTTTTCAATACCAACTAACTCGGAGTGAGAAAGTTGATAGAAATATGTGTAATCTCTGTAAGAAATGAAACATAAATCTTTTGAGAGATTCTGAGTGGCTAGGGAGGGTTATGCATTGCATCACTGGGTCCATGATGTCAGTCTTCAATGTCAGCAATCATCTTTGTGATTCTTGACAACAGATGTGTTGACCCAGTTTTTACCTAAGTGTAAGGAGGGCTTCTTTCTTTTCACCCTTTATCTTAACTTTTCTTTTTAATTCTTCAACCCCTTTAGCGCTTACTGAGACTTCATAACTAGTACCTTGTTGGGTTTGTTCTAGTACTAGCTCCATCTCAGTCAGCACTTTTCCCTTATTCTCACTTTTACTCCTTTTAGCATACCTAAGGACTACTATACTATCTAGTGGAATATCCCTGGGTAGATCCCTCCAGTTCTAGTTAGATCATGGAAATGAATACCTAAACTTGACCACCTTATAACTCCAATATAGTAAATTAAATGGTCGGTCTTTGGTACTTCCACATTTATGCCAATACGTAACTATTTGCTCCCCCTTTATATGTGCATTGATTAATCGAAAGAGTTTAACACATATATGGGATAGCGTACACTTGAGATCTTAAAATCACATTTTGTAATCATATATTTTAATCACATCTTCTCCCCTTATCAAAAATGTCAAATCTCTTGATATTTGATATTTTGGATATCAATTGATTTAAATATTCATGGTTTCAAGGAAAATTTATCCAATTATTAATCAAGCCAATTATTAGGAACATTTTTAATGCTCCCCCTCAAATTATGAGGGTATTATATGGTGTTTGATTATGTTAATTTGAAAAAAATTGAATTTACTAAGAAATTCTTGAAAATTCATACTCAAACACTATATATGCCTAACTTTTAAGTCTACACTACACATTTATATATTCACAAAATTATATGTACGAGGTTTGACCTGAATGATGAGAACATCATATGATAGAATCATATGGTTCTTTGTAGCAGCCGTAGGTCTTCCCCGTAGTCTCTCTTAAGAAGTTGTCTTAGCTTCCCCCTAAATCAGCAATCCTTTCTTGAGTAGATTCAAAACTTTCTTGCAAGCCGCCTCAAGCAGTCTTGATGTAAAAAGCCCAAATATCCAAAGTACATAATTTATTCAAAACCGTAACACCAAAGTCAATTAAGTCTTGGATGTTCGTATTTCTCCTTACACGATAGAGATGATATAAATTTAAACACCAAAGTCAACTAAGTCCCAGATGTCACAATTATTCCCTCTAAGTAGTCGAAATGAAAACACCTAAGGCAACTAAGTCCTAAATGTACTCATTTCTTTTTACAGAATACTGATTATCTTAAGGAATCATCATACTTATCAAACCTATGTGTACCTCTTTTGTCAACTAATTCTACTTATCTTTAAAAAATAAGCTTAGTGATTAGCCGTTTGAGAAAGCATTTATTAAATCAGTAACTAAACTCTCACACTTAGAATAAATCTTCTTTCAAAGACCATAAGGTCGATGAAAGGGACATTATTTGGACCATACAGACTATCCTATCTCGGAAGTTATACAAAATGGAAATGGTCCTGTATCAATCTCCACAGATACACAAGGTTAAATCAAGGTTCTGCCTCCAAGGACTGCAGAAGAGATCTTAGCCAGAGAAAGAGAAAGAAAAGCAAGGACCACTTTGCTTATGGCTTTACCAGAAGATCATCTTGCTAAATTTCTAAACTTAACTGATACTAAGAGATGTGGGAAGCTATTAAATCTAGATTTGGTGAAAATTGATGAATCAAAGAAGAAATGCAGAATATATTCTAAGCAAAAAAACCCAGTTAGAAGCATCCTCTGATATCAACTCATAAGGCTACATAAAGGGCTATGACAAGAGTTTCAGATCTTCTGATTACTAAGGAGATTCATGGTTGCAGTATCTCCATTGAGAAGCAAATCAGAAAATTCCTTAGGTCTCTACCTTCTTCTGGTCTCAAGTTTCCTTAATCATGAGGACCAAGCCAGGAGTGGACAGTCTCAGTTTTGATGATCTGTATAATAATCTTAGAGTCTTTGAGAATGATGTTAAAGGCTCTACTGCATCATCCTCTAGCACGCAGAATGTGGCATTTGTCTCTGAGAACACTAGCAGTACTAATGATGTTAGTACCACTTATGGTGTGTCAAATCCTTCTTGTCATAACTCACAATATGAACAAACTTTCATATACTCCTTACTGCAAATTATCCAGGTTGCCCCTTATTGGATCATGAGGATTTGTGACAGCTTGATGAATTGATTTAGAAGAAATGGACTTGAAATGGCAGGTAGCTATGATTTCCATGAGAAAGACACAGGTTCTACAAAAAGACAGGGAGAAAGCAACAATAGAAAGCCATAGGAACCAGTTGGGTTTGACAAAACTAAAGTCGAGTGCTACAGTTGTCACAAGATAAGGCATTTTGCTAAAGAGTGCAGATCCAAGGGGAATCAAGATGGGAGGAGGATAGATGCTTGGAACTCTGGCAATAAGGATAAAGAGAATGGGAGAAGATCTGGTAAACAAGAGGACTCTAAAGCTTTGGTGAGTATTGATGGAAGAGTGGTTGATTAGAGCCAGTCACTCATAAGAAAAGAAGATTATGCTTTGATGGGGCTTGCAACATTTCAGGCTCAGACACAAAGGTAAATTCTTGTTCAAAAGAATGTCAAGATTCTTATGCTGAACTTAAAAAACTGTATGATGAACAAAGAGCACAACTTAGTGATGCAAGCATAGAAATACTGGCATATACTCGAGCTTTAAAGAAATTTGAAGTACAATTAGTTGCTCATCAACAAAGTCAACTTTGGTATAAGGAAAAGATAAGGTTTATAAAATAGTACTTAATGATAAACACTGATTCCTTACATACCATAAGATACGTTGGCAGAAGCTGAAAAGAAAAAGAAGATTTCAAAAGCTAAAGTAGAAAATGCACAACTCCTTCCTAAATATCTTAGTAAACTGCTAATACCAATACCCAAATGAGTGCTAATGATAAATTTGGGCTTGGGTATGGGGATCACAGATATGATGGTATTTTGAGCTATGAAAATGAAGTTTTACAAAGTGTTTTTATGAATAAAGAGAGTGAGTTAGAAAAACAACCTTTGTATGATAGGTTTGTTACAGCAGGAGGAATGCATGTTGTACCCCCACCCATGACAGGGAATTATATGCCATCTGGACCTGATATTGAAGTAGATTACTCACAATTTACATATGGTCCAAAACAGACTCAACCTAGTGAATCTGAAACCCAAACAAGTGAATTTGATACCTGTGAATCTAACATTAGTACAGAACCCTCTGAATTAGTGTCTGAACCAGTTGTCAATGAATCTAATGTAGAATGTCAACCTAAGGTCTGGTCTGATGCTCCTATCATTGAGGAGTATGAATCAGATAGTGAAGATGAGTATGTGTCTATACCAACAAAAGAACAGGAAACACCTAGTTTTGCTATCCAGCAAGTAAAAACTCCTAGGGAAACTGTCAAGAATCAGTTCACACATAGTAAAAATCCTAAAGTTGACAAGAAAGAGTTGGGGTATGGGTTTACTGCAAGAGCATGTTTTGTATGTGGAAGTCTTAATCATCTAATTAGAGATTGTGATTTCCATGAGAAGAGGATGGCTAAAAAGGCTGAGTTAAAAAATGGGTTGAATAGGAACTCTGGTCAAAGGAAAAAAAGGCTAATTTGGAACAATATACAAAGAGTAAATAAACAAAACCAATTTGTTCCTACAGCAGTACTAACTAGAACTGGCAAAATTCTAGTTAATACTGCTAGAGCTAGCGGTACTAAAAATGTTAGTACTGCTAGGCATAGTTTTAACAGACAGGCAGTACTAACTAGTACTGCTATGAAAGTTAATACAGTTAAGCCCATTGTGAATAGAGTTAGACCAGCAAATGTTTTTCACAAAACTCATTCACCATCTTCAAGGCCTTTCAAAAAGACAACAATACTTAGAACAAATTTTTCAAAACAAAAAGTTAATACTGCTAAGGTAAATGCAGTTAGTGCTGTTGGGGGAAAAAGGGAAACTGCTGTTAAGCCCTCAGCAGGTTGTAATTGGAGACCACAAAGATTCAACTAGCACAATGTCTCCAAATATAATGGTGGATCCTGTCTTAGAAATTGTTTCACTTTCAAAGATCTACTAGGCAGACTCATGCCCAAACAGGCTTGGGTCCCTAAGAGAATCTAATCTCTTTTATTTGATGTGCAGGACTATCCACATAGAGCTTTAAAGAA